>SDVV010007615.1:0-17679 GCA_016164225.1 Gammarus roeselii | reverse complement strand
TATATATATATATAGCATCCAGTGCAAACTAATCCCTGGATATGCCCCACAGACATCTTACCTTGAAATTTATTCTCTTGCACAATGGGAATAACTAAACGGCTCCTCCTCTGGAGCACAGATTCGGGTTGCACCTGGTGCAGCAATGTCAAGAAAAATGTCAACATTCAAAACAACGCGTTTCCCTTGACTATTGTCTAAATTCAAAATGTAAATCTTTTGCCTTTTCTGACTAAAATTCTGCGATCACTAATGAACAAATTTAAGAATATGGATCATTTGACTAAAATCCGGAGTTGCCAGGAGCAACTTTTTTTAGGAGATGTCCTTCTGACATCTCACATGAAATGCTCTGGCAGAACTAACCACACATGTTCAGAAACTTACTCCACTGAACACTAGGTTGAATCACTCAGGAAACCGGGCTTGGAGCTCTCCTACATTTGCACATTTGCACTAGACTCTAGATCAGCCACGGGCAGGTCTATCCCTAGGAGATGTCACTCTGACGTTTCACTTTGAAGTTCGACAGCCTTCAAGGAACCGCTTGCGTACAGAAGACTTATTCTTCTTTGCACATGGAGGAGGACCACTACCGGGCAACTGTGTGTGCTGCTCTGTAAAACATGCACATACTTGTCGAAATTTAATTCCCATATGCTCCTTTGGAAGTAGACTCAATACCTAATTGAAGTCCGTCTGACCCGACCTCTGGAGCAAGTCGACCGGCATGCGCTCGAGGAAAAGTGTGAGTCCGCTCGATGTCTGAAATGCGACTGCCTGGAACCGAATTTCTTCTCTTCACTTCTTGTTTGCCCCGATCCTGAACTGTCGTCCTGATACTTGACCTCTTCTTCTCCGGGGCTGAAATGCCCCGGGTAGTAGTGGGGTAGTTGTAGTAGGTAGTGGTAAAAGTAGTGGCCGTCCTTCTCCTTTCTGTCCATACAACATTCCATTTCCTGTATGTGTGCGTGAGTTTCTAATGTCTCGTTAACTATCTCCCACTCTTCTTTTACTTCTTTCAGAGGAAACACTCAACATGGGCACTTGTGCTCGTTTGTTTTCTCTACTCTTATCTAATATAATATTATCTACTACATAAAGCCTCCAGGAAGGGATTATTAGAGTGATAATACGTTTCTGGAACCTATAGGCTCTTTTTCTAGCTCGTACCGCAAGACAGTCAACATCATCTGCTGCGGATACAAAGCTAGCGCTCGTTTTTCTAGGTACACCAACCAACCTTCGAAAAATATCATTGTCTGCTATTCTCAGTTTACTGATAGTGACTCTCGTAAGTTTACTCCACATTGAGTCACAGTAGATAGGGCAGCAGTAGGTTTTAAAAAGCTGTTTTTTAACATCTGTCATGCAGAAGTTGAATTTCCTTCTAAGCTGATTGCCAACCGCGCTTAATTTTCGAAGTTGATTGGAGATGTCAGGATTGTCACACCGGTCGTTTGTTATTAAGTGACCTAAGTAGGGAAAACTGTCCACATAATCCAACTGAGCACCATTTAACACATTATTCATTTGAGACTGAAACCTTTGCATATTGCGCGGTTTTACTAGCATAGGAAACACTCGACATGAGCACTCGTGCTCGTTTGTTTTCTTTACTCCAATCTAATCTAACCTAACAAGCCAGCTGTCTGGTGCGGAGCACAATGCCCTCACCGTTTCAGGAGAAACTAAAAAACCTTTTGGAACAGCCCTCATAGGAGATGACTTAATCTCAAATATTCAACCAGACGACCTTACGAGGAAATATTCGGTCCATAAGATCAACGGGTAAAACTTTGAAGCACTCTTTAGAACCATTGAGACCAAAAACCCGTACCGAAAATTACATAATATTGCTTACAGATCGCGTCGAAAATAAGGACATAGTCAAAATAACCAAAACAATTCTGGCAAAAAATAGGGTCGCAAAGATATATATGGCTGAACCCACCAAACTCGCCTCAATCAAAGAAAGGATCCCCTTAATGAGTCTATGTCACTCCCTAAAGCTCCGTGTTATACCAACCGGCACTCTAAGGAACAGACATACTAAAAACCCCGACACGATATATTCTCACCAAAACAGTTATAATCTCAACAGAAGAGGAACGATCAAGCGCCTCAATATTGTAGCCTACTACTATCACTATGACCACAAAAGGCAATCATATGCGTGCCCCCCCTTCCTTTGCTTCCCTCGGTCACACCTCCGTCCTCCTTTCTTATCGACCATCAATCACACACACGCTAACTACACACTCCCGTGGCCTTCGACTTTCCGATTGAGATCAAATCACTCCTCAAATAACAACAATCACTCACGACCTTCACCTGAACACGAGGCAGCCGGCTGCGCATACTCACTGACTGCACCTCTTCTTTTGGCACCCGACCATAAGTCAGCCGACTACACGCACCCACGGCCTCTTCCCATCAGCACCAGCAACACCACGCGACTCTCATGCACTGCCCAAAAACAAAAGCTTGCCTCACAACCAACAAGAAAGCGACCGTCGGTCTTCCACGAGCGACGAGCTAACGGACAATACGAGCCCGCAATGCAAACCAATCAATTACGTATACACTTATGCAGAGCGCTATCATTGAAACTCGGTCCAGCCCTTGCTTACGAGCCGATCACCTTAGGCTCATGACTCCAAAAATTACACACACGACACACATACCGCCTTTCCAGCTAAACACGTTCCATGCCGTAGCACGCCAGTCCAAACTATCGGCATTTCAACCCTACACCCCACCATTTTCTTGCACCGCGGCAGACAAAACTAAACCCTACGTTCCACCCACCACCAATGCCACTGCACAGCACGCAAAGCCTCCTGCACACCAACCAAGCGTTCCACCCATCATCAATGCCACTGCACAGCACGCAAAGCCTTCTGCAAACCAACTATACGCTCCATCCATAATCAATGCCACTTCACAGCACCCAAAGCCCTCTGCACAGGAACTATACGCTCCACCCATCACCAATGCCACAGCACAGCACGCAAAGCCTCCTGTACATCAACTATACGCTCCAACCATCATCAATGCCACTGCACAGCACGCAAAGCCATCAGCACACCAACTATACGCTCCACCTATCATCAATGCCACAGCACAGCACGCAAAGCCCCCTGCACATCAACTATACGCTCCACCCATCATCAATGCCACTGCACAGCACGCAAAGCCCGCAGCACAACAACTATACGCTCCACACATCATCAATGCCACAGAACACCAAACCAAATTATGTTTTTCACCACAAACCTACCCCTCCCCTTATTGTTCCGGCCACTGAACACCTGACAAAATACCATCCACCTCAATACTACCTCCCTTTCGAGGTATCATAAACATACCCCACTGCTCCTCGTCACAATACTAATCACCATGTCCTCAGTCAGGCGTCCATGATAGGGTCTTCACAATCTAGAGAGAAGACAGGTAATATGAATTCCCATGACCATGTAAACAATAAAATTGACATAGTGTTAAATAATGTAAAGTTACAGCTAAAGCCAACTCCGACAGATGACCACTGCCTGATACATGCCATAAGCTAATCATGGAAGCACCAAATTGGATATTGTCCCGAACAAGACATTATCTCGTTAATGGGCGCCGCATGGCATGAAGCCGATGTGAACATGGACTACTATTCAGGTTTTATCCCAAAAAAACGGGTGCGACGAAGCATTCCTAATATTTAAGGAACAGTACTTTTACAACAGAGACTACAATCAACCCCTGGGAGACCTGGTACCCACAATGCTGAGCAACGCTTTGGGACTTCAGATCGACATCGTTCAGGAAGTCGGTTGCGCCAACACAACAATAAGGTCCAGCAAGCCACACTCGAATAACAGTCAGACAGGTCTCAGAGTATTAATTCACTTAAAATAACATCATTACAGCGCACTTGTACCTATGCAGAAATTCTTACATTCCCCCGAAACGAACAGAGCATCATGTGATGAAAACTTCTGCTCTAATAAATTCACCGCCCTGTACGATGCACCTGATACCTGCACCTATGGAGAAGACTCACCGGACAGCGTCTGAAAAAGCCAGAACCTCGTTACAGGCAACACTTCGGTCATCGACAGTAACAACACAAATCGAAGCAATAGTCTATGCAGAGCACTCGTGCACATGTGACTAGATTGCAATCGGGCCCCTCACGAGCTGGGCGACAAAGCAGGCAAGCCTCGACCAAAAGACAAGAACCACATACAAATAAAACACATAAAAGTGTGAAGTCTCTTTTCTTAGCTAGACAAGATTAAACTGATGCTAAGGGATGAAGATGTGGATATACTCTGCCTTACAGAGACATGGCTGGCACACAGCTTGGATAGCACCTTCATTCAGATAGATGGGTTTAAACTGTTCAGAAAAGACCGAGGTAAAAGAGGAGGCGGCGCCTGTATCTACGCCAGAAATGAGTACACAACCAGGACATTGAAAACGGGTGGATGTGGAAACTAAGTGGACGATGTTTGGATTACCTTCCAAGTAGGAACAACTAAACCTTTTATTGTCGGAGCCATTTACAGGCCACCCGAAGCCAGGAGCCAGTCAATCAGCCACATAGAATCCAATCTCAAGACATCAGCTACTTTGAAGAAGAACATGTACGGCTTAGAAGATTTTAATGACGATCAATTAAAACCTAATAAATTTGGCCCAATAATTAAAAGATGAAAACTTGAGCAACTCATTGAGAAACCAACTAGAATCACGAAAGACAGTAGCTCATTGCTCGATCTGATAATTACTAACACTCGATCGTCTGTCATAAGCACCAAGGTTTGTGAGTCACTTGCCGACCATCAGGAAATAAGCTGCCAGATCACAGTACGCAAAGAAAAAAGGGTACCAGTCATCCGGACTTATAGAACAAAAGAAAACTACTCATGAGATTGACTGAGGCATGAGTTATGGAACAGAATCCCATCGCTCAACAACATGCGCAACACGAACGACGTGAATATTCAAGCGGCCCCTTTCGCAGACACGTTCTCAGCAGCTCTCGACACTGTAGCACCAATAGTTACAAAAAAAGTAACTCGCCCTCCAGTCAGCTGGGTGACTCCTGAACTCAAGCAGGAAATACAAAACCCAAAATATTTTCATGGTTTCTGAAAAATCAAGCTAACAAAAACGGCGATAGAAGTAACACCGATTCAAATTGCACGGATTTGACCGACGAATGGCGTGTTTAAATGTCTTGCGAGTGGTTTGCCAACAAATGAGTAACGCGTAAAAAAGTTATTTGGCTAAGCCAAAAGGGATGCGCACCTTGATGAATTAGAAAAAGCAAGAAGCAGCCCGGAGCAGACTTGGAACACCCTTGGGAATATTGTGCCCCACAAGAAACTAAAAAAGTCCTAAAATTTTGAAAACCTAGTAGAAATAGCAGAATCATTCAATGAGTTTTTCGCTAACGATGAGATGCACACATAAGAAGAGGTAATGAACGAACACAGCAAAGCTTTCTCGGTGGTTCACGAAACCCCGGTAATGCATAAACTACCTCGGTTCACAGTTGCATCTCATAACGACTCATCCACCAAGAACGACCAAATGTGGACCTCGAGCCCGGTAAGCAGACTGGAAATTGCTTCGGCTATTTTCGCGCTTAAAAATACCCAAATCGTGTGGGAACGATAGAATAGCATAACAGTACCTCAAAGACGGGTTACAAAATATTTTGCCATATCTCCAGCTGCTTATCAGCATATCCATTGTAACAAATACCCTCCCACAAAATTGGAAACGCGCGCTAATCAAAGCTATCCATAAGAAAGGGGAGGTAAATGACCCTTCAAATCACAGACCCATAAGCCTCCTACCAGTAACTTCAAAGATTCTGGAAAAGATCATTGCACGCCAACTCCTTGACTACCTAGAAGAGGCAAGCCTGATCAAAGACTGTCAGTATGCATACAGACGGAAGACCTCTACTGAAGACGCGCTACTGGCAATCTCCGAACTCGTATACAAAGCTATAGACGAATATAGTATATCATGACTCGTGCTGCTGGACCTCTCTGAAGCGTTTGATAGCGTAAATCACAACATTTTGCCGCAAAAACTGCTTCAACTAAACATGACAGGTAAATTTCGGGGTTCCACAAGGATCGATTCTCGGTCCGTTTTTTTTCCTTTTATTTATCAATGACAAACTGTGGAAACCCTCTCGACAATGCCAAAATGACATTATACGCAGACAATGTTCAATTGCTATTCGTTAGACCAGCAAACGAAGTAGAAAAGCTGAAGAAGGATGCAGAAACAGCGCTGACCCACATAAATAATTGGTATTTTCCAAATGGGCGCAAAAGTTATTACAAGAAAAACACAGTGCATTATCCTGGGATCCAAAGCAAACACACGGAGAGTTCCCGAAAATTTTACTGTTGACTGTATGGGCGCAAAAATCCCTCTTGACAACAAAGACAAAAGTCTGGGAGTGTGGCTTGTTCCCAATATGACCTTTGGACATCATGTCGATAAGCTCTGCTCCAAACTGAATAGTGCATTTATGTTTCTCAGTCAAACGAAGAAACAACTCGACTTCAAGTCCAGACTTCTCGTAATTAATGCTCTGATTTTTCTGCCTTTAAACTACCGCCCCACTATTTGGTGTAGGTGCACGAATACATTTCTCTCAGACATTCAACGCAGCATAAACTTTACCGCAAAAGTAGCTCACGATGGAAACTTTAGAAAGAACGATCACGTGACACTAATTCACAAGAAACTTGGGTGGCTGAACATCCAGGAACGACTAGAACTGAGCAAAGCAATACGAGCTTTTAAAATTCGCCACAAGCTCTCTGGTTCCAATGGTGTTGTGTTGACAGCTCGAGAAGCAGCACATCAACGATCAACACGGAATGAAAATAACATTGACACAGAGTTCAGAAGAACAGAACTTGGGGCCAAAGTTTTCACTATTTCAGGTCCAAAGAGCTTCAACAAGCTACCAGCTGACATTCAGAATTACGCAACCGTATCTTCTTTCAAGCAGAAATGTACCACTCTATTGCTTAACCGCAGACAGGGGCAGGCAGAGTTAAACAATCGATGACGATTAACGCAAAACTGGTAACGTAAAACTATATTTTCCAGCTCGCTCAGAGCATCAACACTACTACCTTGTCAACAAAACACTTACATAACCTCACATACTATGTTTCTCTGATCTCTCTTTCTATTTGTCTTTGTACAAATAGCAGCTGCCAATTCGTACACGGCTGCACGGTTGCTGAATCTTGCAATTTCACCTCAGCGTGCTCTGTCCTTGTTGACTTGACTTCGCATTGTTCTGGTCCTTAAATAAATTATCTGTGCCTTATGAGAACAATTGTTTTATACGCGATGCAGATATACATGCTTCATCGTGCATAAGGTGTGTACTCTGTTACCGTGCCACAAAAATACTACACTGGTTTGCGGATGAATGCATTCTTTTCTTATTTGTTTACTATGTCAGTGTTCCTCTAACTCACATAGATCCACTCATACCGTCGCATTCTTTGCTATTCAGTTGATCAGGATGTGAGTCTGAATAAAGAATCCACACTAAATACTATGCAAAAGATATCAATGTCAAATAAAAACATCTTATTTCATCAGGATATAACACACACTTGTTGTGGACCTCAAACCATTCATGTTAGCCCTTCCGTCGTGACACGTTACAGAGAGCTTATTGTTCCACGAGAATAACACACCGCTCGTGCACAAGAAAACTTTTTATGTTAAGTATATTATAATGATGATATTTTCTCTGTTCTACGTTTATGCTTTGTCAGTGAGTCTTTGTCTCACATAGACCCACTCATACCGTCGCATTCTTTGCTACCTAAGGAATTAGGCGTATAGCTGAATTAGCAATTCCCACTCTAATTAACTGTTCTATAAAAGATCCGAATGGCAGATCGGAACACCTTATATCAACGGAATACAGTGCATATTTATAGTGTCCATTAAAACTTGACCCTGACATCTTTCTCGTCGTGACATGTTTCGGCAAGAGTCTTGTTCGTATGTTCAGCTAGGAAAGTGAAATGCCTCCCACCGCTCGCACACAGCTACAATTACTCAGTTACAGGTTCTTATCTTGTTCATTTCGACGATTTTAGATTTACTATGTATAAATTGATTGTTAAAAAAAATGACTTAACATCTGTGCAAGAATACTTTTATATTTATTTTATTTATTATTATTAAATCCTTTATTTTAATAGTTAGGTATAAATTATTGAACATAATGTATCTATGAGCTCATTGAAATAGCGAAGCTAGAGATTAAATTGAATTCGTGACAGCTCAATTCTTGTTTGTAGCCGGTTTGTGCTGCCAGTTTGTAATTCATGTTGAGAAATGCGAGTTCACATAATATGATATTGACAATCTTATAAACGAATATTTGTAAGTAAGAAACACATGGGCGTGTGATTGATAAAATAGCTCCCCTCAAAGCATTAAGGGTTCATAAGTATGAAGAGCATGCTGGCACAAAATGTAGACATTAGGACTCAAGTGTTGATCTGATTGATCTAGATTTTGTTAAGTCTTTTGACGAGGTAGACCACAAATAATCCTAACAAAGTAGTATAACACGAGTATCCGATGAAATATTTATGAATGGGTAACAGAAATTTTTAACCTCAGAATCCAAAGTGTTATAGTGAACGGGGAATCTTCTGTACTAGTGAAAGTACTCAATGGGGTGACATAAGCAACATGCTTGGCTTTCTGCTGATGAGCCAAAAATGTGAACATTCATCAGTGTTTTACTTTGCAAATGATACAAGTGTATTATGCACAGTGAAGGTTCCGATAGAGGTGAAAAATGTTCAAGCGGATATAAAGGAAATTATCAAGTAAGCTGGTGAAAACCACACACAATTAGTGTATATCCTGGTAGTGACGATGACATGCATCGCGAGAAAACAAGTTCTGTGAGGGTATGGTGCAAGAGAAACGAGTATCAACACAGCCGCGTGGGTCAGATGACAGCTACGCTGTTACCGGCTGCTCACCAAACAAGTTCCTGGTATTCAAGGGGAGCTCAGCGTTCGCGCTAAAATTATTTCCGCTCACGCGCACTATCGCCACTTCACTTCACCTCACTGCCATTGCCGGACACTGTCATAGCCGCTAAAAATCTTTCATCACACGTGCTTTCGACCTAAACGATGTTTCAGCCCACACGCATTTTCCGCCACTTCGAAATCTGCCACTATCTTTACACCTAAACAGGCGTACCAACCTACTGGTTATCACGTTAATGGAACTTCAATAAAAAAAACTAAAAAACGGCATGGCGTACCCTAGAAAAATACGTATGTTAGCCCCGCGGGTTAGAAATAAGTACCTTTGCCCCGCGGGTTAGAAACACGTACCCTAGGTTAGGTTAGGTTGGGTAGGAAAAGTTTCATTAAAGTGATAACCAGTAAAATGGTACGCCTCGTGGCTGATTCTGACGTGGGTTGAAACAGAGTTTAGGGAGAATGTCACTGGCAGATATGACAGTGGCTGGTGTGACTGAGGAACGCTATGAATGTTCACTGTTAAAAAATGGTTGGCGTAGGTACGAACTTGTAGCTGATAAGGCAGTTGGCGGAGATGGAAGGGGCTGATCTGACGTTAGCTATAAAAGAATTTAGCGCCAGGGATAGCGACCGGTATTCAAGTAGGTATGCATTCACTCGTGTCTCATTTATACATGATAGAAATGATATCACGTGCTCCACACTGCATCTCTCACTCTCCATTCAGGTCGTCATATACCCCAGCATTACACTGCATCCAAAAATACTCGTTCATATCATTTTATAAATGAAATGGACAAATCTATTTTTCTCTGCATAACTACTATCGCAACCAGGATCGTTTGAACTTGCAAATGAACATACTTAGCTACCTTACTTCACATTACTCGAGATGATTCAACCATCTCCCATATGGCCCTTACTCAACACCTCACCTAACAACAACAACACTGCTTCCCGTTCCTTATATGTACTTACCTACTACTTGCCCATCCTGAACCGCATTTGCTCTTCCCTCCTAATTTTCATGGCTAGCTGATCCAGCTTTCTGTGTCTCTTCTCAAACACATCGCTAATTATCGTCATTTGAAACCTATCTCACCACTGTAACCTCGCCATTCAGAGAGCTAACCTAACAAAATGGCTCTGAAAGAAGTTGAACAGCCCACTATCTCATTATTTCGCCGTCACTCATGGAGGTGGAGGAAAACAGGAGTTCTACTCACCTAGCTCCATCCCTATTAGACATCAATGGGATACGGTGGCAGTATTATTTACCTGCTCCAATGGGAATGATGTGCTCATATTCCAGAACCCCATTCCCCCGAAATCAAAGACCGAAGTAATCATTCAGTAGAAGTTTGCTATGGAAAAGCATATGCAAATTCGCAACTATGCAAATTCGCATAGTTGCGAATTTGCATGCATAATGCCTTATCTAATAATGAATTCAATAAAATCGTAACAATGAACAAATTAGAACACTTAGTAGGTTATATATAACAAGATTGTAGTAACAAATAATAGAAGTGAAAGATTTTCATAATTTTTACATAATTTTGTTCATTTATATGGCATAAGTCATCAATTTATGACCATCTTTGTGATTACAAATTTTGATCGATCGCAGAACCCGATCCCTTTTGTGAACCGGCATTGGACGCCGTAGGACTAAACGTGGTCTGAGGAAGGCCATGTATCCTAGGACCGGTCCGACATTGCCATCACCTGCCACGTATCCATAGCATAGCCATTGCAAAGGCTGCCATCCGTTCGCCGGGCCCCTAATAAGCTGCTGATCAATAATAGCCCTGGATATTAGAGGAGTCACCGGCACAGGACCAACAGTTAGCGTCGGGCGTATCTCAGACGGCCGTCCAATAAGGCTCTCCAACTGAAATGTTTACGGATGCAGGTTTCATTCGTTGCCACAGGACGGAGGCCTGATTGCGGATGTTTTTTGCTCCAAAAAGGCAGAGAACATCTGGACCGATGGTGTAATATATGAATTTCTATATATGAAACCGAGTACTGATCGTTGTTCTTTGTCAGGGCAGAGGAATATCTTTGAGCAGACACCAAATTTGTAGCATAAATCAAGTAACTTCCCTTTAAGTAAATACAATCTGAAATCGTTCACTAGGCAATACGATATCAGTAAAACCTATTTATATCGACCTGTGAATAGCAAGGGCAAGTTCTTCATTAACGATTAAAGATTTTTCAGTTAATCAAAGTTTCTCTAAATGCTTGGGCAAAATCCATGGGCTGCTGAAACACGTTGTAAACTTCAATATTATGAAAAGATGAATCCAATATTTCTAAACAAACATCCCTTTCTGCTCTATGTTACACCGCCAGCAGTTGTCTTTTTTTCCGGCTCACAGTTTTCTAAAATACTGAGCAAACATCTTTAAATTCCCCACTATGGAGCTATGCCAATTGATCGGCCGAGTAATGGGGAGAAAAGTTACTAGGTGTCTTAGATGTTCATGGACGTGCCACGCTATTCAACATTAATTTCCGTCGTCCTATACTAGGAAGTGCTTTTCCTGTCTTTTATTCCATTACAATGTAATCCGTCAACTTTCATCTCGGCGACAGGAACGAGTAGATGTCTAAAAGATACGCCAAGTGCCGGCAATTGAGGCGTCGTCGCATTGATTTTGTTCATCAATGGGCACACAGAAGCCAAACCGTCTATCCTGGTAACCAACTAGTCTACCTCTCCCTAAAATGCCACTTGTGATGTTATTTTCGATTTTTTTTCTGGACTAGACACTAACGGTTCCTTAACCAAAAATATTTACCAAAACTTTTATACTCAGAATCGAAATGGTATTCCTAAACCCAGCCTTATTTATTCTAATGAGTAGAGGGAGGGTTTGATAATTGTTAGAAGTGTGACCGATCCAGCGTTTCGATCTTGAAGAAACAAGTGTATCTTCAGTAATGGCATCGATACATTTTTTCACGCCCAACTAATACCGGTACATCAATACAATAGCAAAAGCGATTCAGTTAGACCGAAACATTATTGACGCAGTAAGCGATTTTTCATCATTGTTGTTTCTGTACTTGGGTTTTTGTGTAATCAATACTCGGCCGATCAACTATTTTTTTCTTCGGTGTTTGGATAGTGGGACGTGTATTGCTATCTATTACCATGAGGGCTATAGTTGAATTAAGGTGGTAACTATTACTCTATTGGGTTTCTGTGTGAAAACTATTATTTTTTCCACCAGGACAAAAATTTGACTCGCTAGTGACACAATTACATGCAATTCAATTTGTCTAAAAAAACTTTTCCATTTGCTCAAATGAAATTTAGAGTTACTAGTAATAGTTGTAAAAAAATACTGCACTTATCAGAGTGAATGGCCTCGTAATGTCAGTTTATATATGCACTGTATATTACACATAGATATGTTTAACATGTTTGGTACTTACACTTAAAGTACCGTGATTCTTAATTAATATTGTTTAGCACAAATGATCGCGCCGGTTACAATAGTTTCATTGTTGCTACCAACAACAAACAAGACGTCCGCCACAGCGGAACAGCGATCATGTCGCCCAGTGTAAAAATTTGCAGAATTTGTTGGCAGCATTTATTTGTGATAACTAAGATTTAAGGTTGAATAATTCCTATAACTACTTTTTCGAGGAGCGTAGAATTGTTCACGCACAGCTAGCGTCGTAAGATATATCCAACCGATATATATATCCAATTCAATGGGACACTGATGCCCAGTTAAACGCTTGTCTCGGCAAGCTGTGGTGTGCATACAGACCTTTCAGCCAGTGGCCCAGGGCTGGGTGAGATGGGATTGGTGAACGTCAATAGTCTTCCTCCTACGGTTCGCCATGATAAAAATTTTATTAGTTTTTTATCACCTTCTACTACATGCCTAATTCGAATTTTGAAGAAAAAAAATCACTCAACTATTGTGCTACAACAGCTTATGAACGATGTATATTTTGTGATAGCTACAAGACTGTTGAAGAAAGAATGATTGAAATAACACAAAATTTTGGAAAAGCATATAAATATTCATGAATAAAATTTCATAATACACTTTATTCGATTATAATATTTTACAAGAGCCTATAAATTATGTATTGCATGCCTTGATAACTTAACAATTGAAGAAGTAAAGATTTTGTGATTTTTCAAAAATCATCTAGTACAACATTCACAATTCAAATTTATAAAAAAATCTGTGTAATTGCATCACACCACAAAATATTCTAGATGATGCATAAATTGGCATGCTTATTTAATATATGCAGAAGTTTTAACAATTCAAAATGTCGTTTTCATTGATATCTCATGTAACTTTAAAAATGTGATTTCGGTGACAAGGCTGCATTTGATTACAATTCTCTACATAACTTTCAAATGATAGATTGCTTGTCATAATCACATCATTATTTTAACATTCATCTCGATTTTTAGAGTATGGTAAGAAGTCAAAATGTATTCTGTGGTGCCATCCTGGAGTTGTTCGATACCGTGGGTAGTGGTTCTGTGTCGACTTGTTACGTCCTGTGCGTGCAGCTGGATGTACTTGCTGGCTACGTCACGGTCAAAAAGTTGGAACTTGCTACCCTATCTAACCTAACTGAGGCGTTTCGCCTCATGTTTTCTCAGTTCACCGTAAACGGTCCACCGCTAACCCGAATTAATTGATTCAGTTCACGTCCGAAACGACGACACAAAAATTGCGAGGTTACGAGTTCCAGCCCTCTGGGTGAACCGATCGGTCAAAACGAAACATACGATGCCGATCCGTTTCAGATTCTAAACTGAAATGCGTATTTAATACATAGAAACACCTCTATAAGAACATTTGAACCTTGGAATATTTATATTTATTTATTCCAACATCATTAAATAGTTCATTGAACACGTCACATCTTCGGCGTTTCCAGTTCACCCTAACAGAAGCCTTGATGAACCTGCTATTTTAAGGTCAAACAGATGAGCTCGTCTGGGGTGACGCCGGTGAACTTTGCCGGGTCGCCTTTTAAACCACGAATGAGTTCAGCATAGAGCGACAAGATTTTGAAGAATTATATGACACAAGTGAACCTAAATCACATACGGCAAAATGCCTCTGAAGGGCACGTGTTTCTAACCCTCGAGGCAATGGTATGTGTTTCTAACCTGCAGGGCAAACCTACGTACCATTCTAAGGTACGTGTTCTAACCCGCGCATCGAACAAACATGTTGATACTAGTATACAGCTACCCCACTGTAACCACCACGGTTAGCAAGAAAATGTCATCTTGCAGGATTTTTGAGGCTGCGTTACAACAGAATGACTCACGGACGTACAGACGGACGAACCTAAAGACGGACATATAGACGGACACAATGTAGGACAGACACGCTTGTTTGGAGCACCAGCGTCGGAAATTCTTTCGAATATATGACACACATCATCATCCCCGCTGGGTTTGGTAACATACATACCGCCGGTAATCAAAATCGATAACATTATTGCATTATCGCGCGACAGCATTTTTTTGTTGTTAGCATAGCCTCGACGATTTGCTGATGTAGCTTGGTTTGGTTACCGAGAGTTCGCTACAATAACGTGCGTGGTGTAGCAAACGCAATGATCTGTAACATTCGAGGTAGAAACAGCGAGCTACGCACGCATGCAGACTTGACGGCTGCACGCGTGCTGAATGTGGAAACGATTGTCTGAAAACCATCAGTCAATTCGCCAATCGTCACGCAAATGTGGAACGACATCCATTGCTTACCATCAATTTTTTTCTAATTTCGTACAGCTGCTGAGTAGACAGCATAGACAACACTTACGCTAGACACCAATCACAATAGCCCGGTGCAAGCATGCTGGAATACGCTACTGCTAGCTTGAGATGCATGAGTGAGTACTGTTTTGACGATCTCGGACGCCAGAGAGTGCAAATGGTTTCCAATGTGGATCACAAATGTTCATTATATTTTATTGTTTGCACAGGTGATGTTTCTGAGTATAAAACGATCCACTATCGAGTTCTTATCTATTCATTCGAATGGAATTGATAAGTGATACTGATAATCGATACATTATACGAGATGCGTCAGTAATAACGATACAG
This sequence comes from Gammarus roeselii, assembly GCA_016164225.1. Taxonomy (NCBI): domain Eukaryota; kingdom Metazoa; phylum Arthropoda; class Malacostraca; order Amphipoda; family Gammaridae; genus Gammarus; species Gammarus roeselii. The sequence continues at coordinate 2,481 of SDVV010007615.1, read as the reverse complement.
ATACTACTGTTTGATTGATACGTATTACCGATTCACGTATTTAGAAACATACCAGCCCTGCGCACCGTTTCCTTCATTTTTTTTTGTCTAAACAGTGGTAAATAGTAATATAAATTAAATGTTTCCAGGTACAATTATGAAATGTTTCTATTGTAAAAATATGTCGAAATATAGTTCCGTGTATTGATTGTGCCTGAAAATGCGTTGCAAAAAAATGTATTTGAAATTACTTGTTCTAAAAAAAATTGATAAAGTCATTGAACGAGAAATCTGTTGTCACAAACTAACGTTATGTGTACCAAAAAACTTACAACTTACGTATATCATAAATCGAAATTTGTGTGGTATCGTTAACTAACGTGCAGGTCGCCGTTGCATTAAGTGTCCGTATAACAGAAAAAAGAATTGAACGGCCAGTGTCGTGGATAAGGCAAGTTAATCTCAATTTGAAATCAATATTTAGGGTTAATGGATCTGATCTCGTTGTACTTCCCCTTAATACAGTTTAATTTACTGTTAATTTATAAAATAATCAGAAATTCGCGCGTCATCTGCTGGTGCTCGTCACCAATCCGCAGACAGGCTCAAATTGATAGGGAATGAAATTAACACTGAACGCTATAGTTACTCAGCTGCACTTGTTATCATTGGTCAGCCGTTTCATTGGATGCCGGACCCTATTTATTTCCAATTACTCAACGGCAATTTTATGGCGAGACACCTATGGCCTTCATATACAAAGATTATAAAAGAGTGTATTACACTGTACAACGTTGAAAAAAGTAACTCTAAAGACATGGCAATCACTGACAGGCGTCGATTTTTTTCTGATATATTTAACAGATTGAGGGAGATTTTATTGGAATTCTTTGTGTTGACAACTTATGTAAGTAATTGATGAATCGCATACCAGCTGGAACCCTTCTCTTATTGAAGGGAGTTAAAACGTTCAAAATGTGACGTGTCAAATATAAATGAAGTTAGAAGCACTGAACGTCTATCAACAGCCGTTCAGTGCCGTTCAATTTACTCCTGTCATTTGGCTCTTTTGTCGAACCAGTTGTTCTGATTTTTTATTAGCTTTCTGAAGTTCACTCAATTTCCGCGATGTGATCGGTAAGTTGATGGAGCAGTCAACTCCTACTAAACTTTTTCTATTTAAGTTCTCAAACGCTGACGAACCATTGGCTTCATTGAACTGAACACATGACGGATCACAGGGCAAATGATGGCAACGGAGTGTTATCGCAACCGGCAAAGTGAAAGTGAATACGAATGAGATGAGAAACCAAGTTGACTACGACTTGTGAATGTCATTTTATTATTATTATCATTAAATCAGTTATTTCCATTGTCCAGAAATGGGTTTTCAATTCATATGTATAACACATGAACTTCATTATCAAATACACTGTTTGAATTATCGTTGCAAATATTTGAATTGAATTCGTCACAGTTCATCGCAAGAGGGCCGCTGGTTCGTACTTCATGGAGCAAAATGTAATTGATAATATTATCATCAATGATCTTATTTACGACGTCTATTTTGAGTTAAGAATCACTTAATACTTGGGATGGAAAACTAATATATCGGGTTGAGAAATCACAAATGCATTGGGTCGAGATAATCGTGAATACATATGTTTGGAAAATCACGAATTGATGGGGTTGGGAATCTACGAATTCATGGTGTTGGGAAACCACGAATGCATGTGATGAACTTGAAAAGGCGTTATAGCTGAAGTTAAACGAAACACCGCCAGGGTGCTGGCAATTATGAGTACCAGCTCAATTAGTAAGTGCACTGTTTGAATTAGTGAAAAAAAAGTTCAAACGCAATAGGTTGCAGCCGGTTTCTGGTGGTCGGCCGGATCATTCTTCATTCTGTAAAATATTATTCACAAAATAAATTGTGGCGTCTACTATGAGGTGTGCCTTATAAGTGGGAAACACTTGGGCGTAGGGTTGGTAAATCAGAATGCTCTAACATATTGTATAAACAGGTGCTAGGTTTGCAAATGTGGAATTATAATTTGACGAGCCGAAGGACATTGGAAAACGAATTACACAATAACTAATAATCTTGTGAGCACCCTTTCAAGTGGTTGTCAGAATTATGTCTGCAACTACTGTAAAACTCAACAAAAAAATCATTATGCGATAGGTGACTCATGAGCATATTGTTCCTACACATTTTGTCAATGCGCATCGAATTCGAGATGAAGCGGTAGATATTTTATTGATAAAAACTATAGATCGGTGTAAATTTAAAACTCATGCAAGCCATGAACGAAACGGAACGAAAAGGTCGCTGTTTGATGATGGGATGTTACGTCCATAATTGCAAATATGATGGTAAATGATCCAGCATTGACCACAAATGGTTATAAATATCACTTTGGCAAAGGACCAAGAAGGTATTTAGCAGTTTTGCAATACTGAGTTGTGATACTGAAAAATGCAGACATACACATCGTCACC
>SDVV010007614.1:0-17679 GCA_016164225.1 Gammarus roeselii | reverse complement strand
TTTCAAACTTGGATGGATTGAATGCTACAAGTATTTCAAATTTGTATTCAGTTTCATACAAACGGACACATAGTCTCACACCATGTTTTTCTTAATTTACTTCAATATCTCCGCTTAACTCTACAACCTTTGATAACTTGCATCTCTGAATTTTCATTTTCCCTTTCCTACAATTTTCTTATCCTTATCGATGACTTCGTTTCAAGATCTGATCGGACGCTGATTTATATCATACCATTCTGTAACACATCTAGATCATTTACCTCGAGCTAGGTTTTCTGGCATCATTTCAAGCCTTGAAACATATTTTTTCTATTGATTTCGAAGATTCGATGTTACCTCCGACTGTCACGATATTCACAATTCATAACTTAACCTTCGAGTTTAGGATAATATAAACATTTCATTGGGAACATACATAGTTTTTATTAGTATTTATTGGCATTATTTACAGACCTTGCTGCCATCATCAATATCATCTACCTGGTTTTTGATATTTAAACAGCATTGTTCGTCATCCAACCGTACTTTTCATCACTCTATTTCAGTTTACTCTCAAAATCCATCTTATACTCCATCACATCTTTGATGCGGATGCCGAAGGCTATTCCGCTCCCCTGTGTCAATAAATGTATTACTTCTTCTTCTTCTTGAACCTTAATTATTCGAATCAATTCCAATTCAAAATCAATCTGAGATTCATCATTGAGAAATTTGCATACGATCCAGTTTCTCTTTTGTTCTTAGGTATAATTTGTTGTCCACTACCTCAGCTTTATTACAATCATGATGAAGATTTTACCCTTGGATCATATAAATTTTCGAGATTTGCTTTTCTTATCCCCTCCTCCCTCCTAAACTTACTTACATACGAATGTAACGCGTCCACATTAGTTACCCAAAGCAGACTTCCTTTTTCCTGCATCCATTTATGAATGATATCTCCCACTCTTTTGATTCATGCTTGTCCATTCTGAGATAACTGTTATTTTCAACACTAGTCAATATTTATTCGATCCGACTCATATCATCTTCGGAGATTTCTTCTTCCAGCACTTGTAAACAAAATTTTGAGTTATGAATGTCCATTTTTGCTTATTTTATGACGAAACGTGTGTCTCCGCTTGTTCTCAACGTATCACAGACTCTATTCTTGATAGCCAGATAGCTATTATAAGTTGATTACATGTGGTTTTTCGCAAAATATTTGGCCTAACATTATTCACCTAGGTCATCAACTGTGTATATGTATAGGGCTGGGTACGTATGTGAATGTGTATATTCAAGCGCATGTACGTGTTATATGGGTTAAAAATATATAACACAAATTTAATATTCAAAATTTCAATAAATTTTTCACATTTTTGATGGATGACAGAGCCAAGTCGGTATATTGAAGTGATAACTTGGCTCTTTAAGTAAGGTGACATCCCTCGAAAATTTGAATTTTTTATTGTAATTTGAATATTAAATGTGTTATATATCTTTAACTCATGTAACACGTACCTACGCTTGAATATACACATTCACATACGTACCCAGCCCTATACATATACACAGTTGATGACCTAGAAGAGTAATGTTAGGCCAAATGTTTTACGAAAAACCACATGTAATCAACTTATAATAGCTAGCTGGCTATCAAGAATTGAGTTAGTGATACGTTGAGAACAAGCGGAGACACACGTTTCGTCATAAAATAAACAAAAATGAACATTCATAACTCAACATTTTGTTAACAAGTGCTGGAAGAAGAAATCTCCGTAGATGATACGAGTCGGATCGAATAAATATTGACTAGTGTTGAAAATAACAGTTATCTCAGAATGGACAAACAAGAATCAAAAGAGTGAGAGATATCATTCATAAATGGATGCAGGAAAAAGGAAGTCTGCTTTGGGTAACTAATGTGGACGCGTTACATTCGTATGTAAGTAAGTTTAGGAAGGGGGAGGGGATAAGAAAAGCAAATCTCGAAAATTTATATGATCCAAGGGTAAAATCTTCATCATGATTGTAATATAGCTGAGGTAGTGGACAACAAATTAAGCCTAAGAACAAAAGATGAACTGGATCGTATGCAAACTTCTCAATGATGAATCTCAGAATGGCTTTGAATTGGAAAAGATTCGAATAATTAAGGTTCTAGAAGAAGAAGTAATACATTTATTGACACACGGGAACGGAATAGCCACCGGTATCCGCATCAAAGATATGATGGAGTATAAGATGGATTTTGAGAGTATACTGAAATATAGTGATGAAAAGTACGGCTGGATGACGAACAATGCTGTTTAAATATCAAAAACCAGGTAGATGATATAGATGATAACAGCAAGGTCTGTAAATAATGCCAATAAATACTAATAAAAACTATGAATGTTCTCAATGAAATGTTTACATTATCCTAAACTCGAAGGTTAAGTAATGAATTGTGAATCTCGTGACAGTCGGAGGGGACATCGAATCTTCGAAATCAATAGAAAAAATATGTTTCAAGGCTTGAAATGATGCCAGAAAACCTAACTCGAGGTAAATGATCTAGATGTGTTACAGAATGGTATGATATAAATCAGCGTCCGATCAGATCTTGAAACGAAGTCATCGATAAGGATAAGAAAATTATAGGAAAGAGAAAATGAAAATTCAGAGATGCAAGTTATCAAAGGTCTTAGAGTTATGCGAAGATATTGAAGTAAATTAAGAAAAACATGGTGTGAGACTATGTGTCCGTTTGTATGAAACTGAATACAAATTTGAAATACTTGTAGCATTCAATCCATCCTAGTTTGCAAATGGGGGATTCTCTGGTAACATATATGACTCGAGAGTGACAACGAAATAAATAACATGTATGTTAGAGTGATATTTAGAGTTGTCTGGAGGGGTTCATATGTATATATCAATGACTGGATACCGTACGTAAGGTCAGATCAGGTTATGATGGGTGTGAATAATATGTTAAAGTGACGTAAATTTGTGTCAAAATCAAAAATTATATGAATTACCGGTAACATTCAAACCATCTAGGATTGAAAATGGGTCCTCTCTGCTAACTTATAAGGGATGAGAGTGACAACAAAATGAATAGCATATATGTTAAAGTGATATATAGAGTCGTTTAGAGGGCTTTATATGTATGTGGCAATGACTGAACACCATACATAAAGTTAGGTTATGTTAGGCTTTGATGGGTGTGAATAGGCTAGATCAAAATGTGGAACCAAGTGGAGAGGATGAAAATGAATATATCATAAATCGATAATGAAGTAACAAATTAATGCATGAAAACTCGATCGATACTATATAATTCCTGGTTAGAAAAGGATAAGATAGGTTAAGATGCTTAGTTCTTTCCATCTATCATGACGTGAAGGTGGTCCACAATAAATCTCTTGTAACAATAACAAGGGATTTTGTTCTAATGGAAAAAAACATATATCGGAGGTACAGTGCCTCGGATGTTGACCGATCCTGTATGTGCAATCAAAATGTGTGTGTGTGTGTGTGGGTGGGTGTGGGTGTGTGTGTGTGTGTCTTTATTGTATCGGTAACTATCCCTGTATACGACATCATTATACCGTGCCCGGTCCTGAATATGCGTACAAAGAGTGAATGTGTGTACCTGGTGTGTGACATTAGAAGAAAAACTACGTAAAATAGAGCCATGTGGGAGGGAATTGATATGTACATCGCACAAAATAATGACTAAATATCATACATATCCATCAAACTTGAATGAAAATATATAATTATTGGTTAACGTGGTTAGAATGACTAGACCTTTGAACCTAACATCGCGTATAAATGATCCACATTAAAATTGTAACAAATTGAAGTGCATTAGTTCTCTTGGATCCTACCTGCTGAGTCTCATCCGAACATGTAACAGAGCTATCGATAAATTCTGGAATCTAAACATCTGCAGAAGGTTTTTTGCTGGATCAAATTGGAGAAAATGTATTCAATTGCTTTTGATATGATAAATATACAGTCCTAGTGGAGAGATTCATACATATCAATATCATACATAACCATCAAACTTGTATGGTAACCCTTTTTGCATTCATCGATATTTGATCTATGTTATCGTCCATTGGTATATATTTTACTAATTATGTACCTTAGACATGGTTTATATCCTAGATCTTGTGGATTGAGGACCTTACAATGCAGATCTGTATGAAAAATTGTTAGTGTGGATTTATTCAATATATGATATAATAGACGAAAATGGTAGGTCCAACACTACAAAAAAAATCATATACCAACAGTAAAACCGTTCAAAAATTTTGCTAACGCTTTAACATTCGTAACACTCACTGACGTATGGGGTAAGCTTACATAAACGTTTTGAACTCGACAGTCCACAAACGAGCAATGACCTAACATTACTCGAGACTGGTCGATATTACTGGACTTGTAACAAGCGAAGTGAAAAAAATATATACATAAATGTAGGCACACAATCTGCTAAAGATTGGTTAAACCACAGGGTCAAGTGGATAGATTTGATAAGTATGAAGGTTAAATCAATGAAGAAAAATACCTAACATGCAATCTTTGCTAATTTTAGGTTAGGATGAGTTAGGATAATAGCCATCATTACAGACCTTCAGTGAAAATGTTAAAGTGGATGTGGTGAATGGTCGAAAAAGTCAAATATTCTGGATGGGAACGCAGTCTCACAACAAAAGCCTGAATTAATCAAAAACATCTAAGTGTCTAAACTGCAAACGAAATACAAACATTTATAAGTAAGACCTGCGGGAATAAGCATCTAGCAAAGACCTGCGATTGGATAACATAATTGAGATGTACATTCAATTATTGAAGAATTTCAACACTAACACTCAACACAAATCCGGTCGAATAGTTCTCCAAGGCAATATGGAACCGGACCCAAATCCAATGTCGAGACGGGAAACACACCCAATTTTTGAAGCATTACATCCAAATAAGCGTATTTTATACCCAACATCCCATGAAATTAGGCAAATTTATATCGAATACAGATATATTCCTATGATATCAAATCAAAATGTACATCAACATCTAAAAAATATAGCTAAATAAGATTCTCTACTCTACCCTAAGCAACAACGATTAACTATTATATACGGTGTATCCTAGCGCACCCCGATGATGAACCCTACTCCAATATCCGACGTGATCTGGTTCATGACTAAGATCATATACTAACATAACAGCCATATCAAAAATAACTGACATTTAACGCTGAGTTGATGTGAAAAATGTTATTTATAATATCATACCATTCAAATCTATAATAAATTCCTAGACCTAACTGATGCTATGCCTCTGGGAGACAAATCCAAGCCTACTGTGTCATAAAATGAACCCTATAATGCTCTACTAGGTCTCTTCTCAGCAATCTACCACTGATATATAAAACACTTGAAGGAAACACACAGTCATGGTACGATGCCACAGACGTACCTCGCATCTGTTAACCCATCGTCTCTGAACAGCCTCGAACAAAGACATATCCTGGACATAACCAAAATCTAGACACATGTACAGTGGTCAAGAATGAGTCTCAGAGAGTGTGTGGCCATAAAAAGCTGGGCTTCTGTTTACTGATGACTTAAGTAAAACACTACAACGATGAGAAGCTTGTCGCATAACCTCACTAACAAACCCATGAAACTCAAGATCGACGTCTACAAGAACGTACATAATTCACGTTGAACATGGATGAACTCCAAAATGACAATCAAAGAATATAAACCACCTCTACACTAGGACCCATCCATCCAGTAAATTATCATCTAAACGTTAACCTACACACTTGCTAGGGATCAATGACGAAAATTCCACAAAGATGCAGTATGGACTTACACCTCATAAACATACATTAGTATGATTCTCGTGGAAAAAAAAACATAACATCAACAACATATATAAAATAGCTAAATAAGGTTCTCTACTTTGCTATAATTCACATAAAAATTGAAGTACAATGGGTATCCATCCTAGTAAATGGGTTTACTTATACAAACAAGCATAAACAGAATGAGCTTTTGCCTAGGGGACTCTCTAACTCCTCCTAAATACTGAAGAATGGTCGTACAATAAATATACAATACCCTAACAGCAAGACCAAGCTTGTAACAAATCGTCTATTCTATATCTAAAATAACTACATCAAATATTGTATCATGATGTAAGAAGATATATAAAACACTAAAAATGAACAATATTTAACTAAATTAGACCTGAAATAATGTTCTATAATGTAGATACATACGTAGTATATCCTAAATTCTATAAATAACCAACAGATTGCATTGAAGATGGAAATTCAACAGAGAACATACAAAACTGAATGACCTATACTAAAACTCAGGAGATAAAACAAAGCAAGAAGATCAATTCTCTACCATACCCGAAACATACATTAAAAACCATGAAGAAGGAAAATGAACTAGCATGTAACCAACCAAACAAAAAGTGTGAATAAGATATCAAGACATGCAGGCGACGTAACTGAAACCGACAGTAAATACGGTATAATAATTACAAAAATCTAATGAAATTAGCCACAACTTCTGTCCAAAACAGGGATAAACTAACATCTCTTTAACTAAAGTAACTATGGCTAAATCGTAACAGATGTGTCATATATACATATAAAACTACCACAATGATGCAACAACCGACCCCATTATGCCTGAAATAATGTGGAAGCTGCAAGCCTAAAATACCCTAAAATGCCTAAAACTGTATGAGTAAACTGATCGAAATTTCAAAAACGGCGCAAATTCAACATAAATCAATCGATCATTACTAAGTATACATAACATAATATTTTAACTTACAGTAAATCCATATCGTTCAGGTATTTTCGCTATAGGAAAAACGCATCAATGGAACACTGATATAAATGTTTCAAAACTGGATAATGCAAAATAGGGTAGAAAAAATCTCGTAACGTAGATACAGCATCCTAAGAAAAAAAACATACATTAACCGCAAACAACCTGACAAATAATCATTACAATTTCTATTGATATTATATACATATGAAATAAATCGATGGGAAACACAGAACCTTGCCTGTAATCCTACCTTCAGGCTGGTACAAACAGGGCTGTTCGCACACTAAGGCTGCAAATGGAGTTATAAGACATGCCTCCCACACTAATCCTATAAAAGAATATATAGTGATAATGACAAAACATACAGAAATATTCCCCCCACCCCCACCCCCCCACACCGCTACGAACCCACATCAAGCATCGATTGAGTCAATTATACTCTTAAGTGATTCTTCTCTAGGAAATATTCAGTCATCCTGTAAATATTGTATCTATTTTCCTTGCAACGAAGTTGCAATATCCCCCCAAGCATTGATATGCTAATACTCTCATGTAAATATATAACCCGTTAACATGTATAAGCTATCCGTCTGGTAACTCGGGGCACCAAACCAGTTCCGGTACCCTCCGCCCCCCACCCCCTGTTTCTGTGCGAACCCCCGAACGCTCGGTGAGTCAAGGTTGCATGCACCGCACCCTACCCCGGTGAAATGTGATGTGCAAATTCCCGTAGGCCGGACAAAATCCGCGTTATGTAGTTTTAGACTCTACTAATGAGTTTCATCGCCTTCTCACCTTGACAACGATGCCATCTAAAGCCCTATCCTCGGGTGCTGGACAGTCGTCGTCCTTGCATAGTCAGGCCAATCGCCCGGAAATCGGTGTCCTGATCTTCCCACCAGCTCTCTAAGCCCGGTTCAGGCGAGGGAAACGAGCCGATAATCGGCGAACAAAAGCTACTGAGCGGCGCCCACCACCAGCTCCAGCGGCCGTAAGGCGATCAAAAGCGATTATAAGTACGACTGCGTCCAACTCCCTGGACCCAGAGTCGGCTCTTTGACGGTTAGGGTAGAGAGCCAGATCCCAATTCAGGTTAGATGTCGTTTCTATGAGTTGCTGGAGTTGTGAAGTACGTCTGCTTGAAGCCGCCTGGAACAGACACCATGGGAATTGCTTTGCCAGGCTAATAGCATTAATTGCCTCTGAAAGAAGCTTTACAGAGCCTGAGCTTTGAAGTTAATGATCAGTAAAGAAATATAACAGCTGCAAAGGGCAGGATAATTGAACCAGCCTATGCACTAGATTTCAGTGCCCATTTTTTTTTTTGCTCAGGGAGATCATTTTATAATACTGTTATGAAAAAATGTTTTGAATAACATACAATTCTTTTTAATATCATGTCAACATATCACCTTCGAATAACTCAATATTATCTATTCCAGTGTTTCCAGTCAGATGGTAAAGCTTAGGCTCGAAACGTTACATCAATACATCTATCATCAAAAATACAGATACATATGCAAATACAGACGCAAGGATGAATCCTCTACGATGGGAGTGGCCTCGACAAGATGTACTCACAAACCTATAAAAATTTGTTATTTTTGGGCTGAAGGTCCGGCTAGAATCCCGCAACACACACTCTAGGTCAGGAGTGAGATCCGAGCTCAGTGTCAGAAGCAGGGCCCGACAGCTTTCACTGGTTTACCCTTGCTGCGTCATGAAAGTCAGACCCTCAAGGCGGGAAAGTGCTTCAAGGCCGCGTTGAAACTCATAAATTCACAATCATTTTCCATTCGCCTATCCATTTCTCGCTCACATGCTTCGTCCAAGTTGATGTCTCTCCTCCCTAAATCATGGTGCACGGCACCCTTCCACACAAACTTCGGTCTTCCTCAAAGCCAACCCCCATCACCTCTACTTCCATCGCCCTTTTAATCATTCTTCCATCATCCACCGTCACCAAGAGTCCGAACCACATCGGAACTCGTAAATCTACGCTGTCTTTTAACTTGTTTACCATGCAGATACACAGATACAGACACTAGGGAGAAAACCCCCATGATGGGGGATGGCTGACGGCAAGTCGCATCACACACCCTCACACGCTCACACTCACACAACGCTCTTTTGGGCTAAAGAGTGCGGCCGGAAACCCAACAACACACGCTCTGGATCATGAGTGCGGTCCAAGGTCGGTGTCGGCAGCAGGGCCCGACAGTGTTAGTGGTTTACCCCTGCCCCGTCATGATGACCGGGCTCCCCTCCTCCTCCAACGACCATCCCGTCTCTCAACGAGAAGGTAAAGGCGGGAAAGTTCATCAGAGCAGCGTGAAAAATCATCAATTCACAATCAGTCTCCACCCACGCCTATTCATTGCAAACTCTCTTGCTACCTCCACATTCAAGTCTCTCCTTCCTAACGCCTGCTTCACACCTTCCATCCACCCAAACTTCTGTCTACCTCTAGTCCTTCGGCCACTCGCCCCCGCCATCATCACCATTTTTACCAATCCCTCTTCATCCATCCTCACTATGTGTTCACCATGCACGTCCTAACTCGCACAACGTTATTATTGATCCCATCCATCAAAGTCACTCCGGTCAACCATCTCAAACAATAATTATTCATCTTAAAAACATTCAGCCTTCTTCTCTCTTCCGTTCTCGTCGCACAGGTCTCAGCCGCGAAGAGCTAAGTTGGGACACCTACGCCTTCATAAAACCCTATGTTAGCTTCCTTGTACAAGGTCCTAAAACTGATTACACACTTAAGCGCACACAACATTTTAACCCTTCCTTCGTTATGAATTTCAACTCGGTTTCCACTTGTCCAGTCTTCTCCACAAAAGAGCCCAGGTACCTAAGACACATGCACATCCTGAACTACCTCTCAGTTTAGGGGTGGCGTCATCGAACATCTTGTTACCTTACTTTCAGCTACATTAATTCGCATCTACCTCCTCTCACTGACTCTACCAAACGCCGACACTAGCCTGCACAACTACTCCTTAGATTTTGCCTCCACTGCCGTATCACAGCAAACAGCAACTGACTCCACTGCCAGCCCCGCCCATTTGCTCATAACTCCAAACCTGGGCCAGAAACACTCCCGTTTACCTCCCAGACTTCAAAGATTAAATGTGTCAATTAATTGGAAATACTGAATTCAATTATGAACCAAGTAATGATGTCAATGATAGATTATCCGACAGTGTTTTCAAGGCGGTTTGTGGATGCCAAAATTGGCTGGAATTAGAGTTACGATCGCAATTATGAGAGATAGATTTACCAAATATTATACCGGTGATGGATCTGAAGTGAAGTGTTTAATGCTGGTGTTTTTCTGTGAAGTTGCAATTGAAAATGCATTCTGCGACGAACTGTTTTTATATCGTGCAGGACAAAAAACACGTCCTAGAAGGACAAGGAAGCTGCAACGTTGGGAGTCAGGACTCGCTTTCTGAAGTTACGAGAGGACATTGATAATGATAAGCTAAGCACTACTTTACAAAATACCGCGGATCGGTCATTTGTGTCACATTCGCCGTAAAGTTGATATAATTTTTTAAAATCCCGTTTGCGAGTATTCCATGAAACTGATTACGAAATTCTGTGTTCTTCATGTCTGGTAGCTGAGCTGGAAATCTACGAATGTAGGGTCTTGCTTCCAACATTCGTTACGACTTGTAATTAATCGAATAACTGTTGCCTTTACTTCTTATTTTCAACAATACTCGAATGTGCGGTTACAATCTCTAAGATTCGATTCAGCAGCTCGTTCTGAAATATTTGATTAGTCTTTCTTCAAAAAATCGATACTCCTAAAATTGTGATGATAACAGCGTTGATGAACATCCAATAGTATTCTGGAACACATTTCAGTGTATGGATACCTATCCTATTTCTGTTAATCGTTTCCACATATGTAAAGCTGCTAATCACATTGAACAATATTTAATAAATTTGAAGAAACAATTTCTTCCTGTGTTTCACGGGGCATCAATGGGAAGCAGGAAAATTAATAAACATTGATTGTCGATACCGTTTTATTTAAAGCTCAATGTCCCCGTCTGGCAGGACTGGACTATCCTATAAAAGAAAACAGTTTTATACAAAGTCCTATCAAAAACCATCCTTTTAGTTTGTCTATCAATAGATGCAATAAAATGTACAACAAATAAACATCGGAGTCCTACAAATTGAATCTAAATCTTAGTTATATTTTCTATTTACATAACTACACAAACATGACTAATGTGGCACAAACCTGTACACTATGAACTCAATGAACTTCGGTGACAGATGAGTGGAAGGAGGAGAAAATGCAGTCATTTTAATAATATACGACAGAAATAAGGAAGAAAACAAAATTAATGTATTTTTTAATAATGCATAAATTTGTGCTTTCCTGACAGTGTTCGAACTTTTTAATTGCTTCATGTGGTGGAATGATTCCACCAACTACGTCTATTGTAGTTGAATACAGCAACGAAATCAACGTAAACAACTCAAACTTGAAGTTCAGCCAGAACACGAATATTTGAAGGCTTCCTTAATACCATCAAATTTGAAATATGTGCCCGATAAGTAAGCGGCACTATGAATGAGTACAAGCTTAAGTCACGAACTTTAATGAAAAATAACGTTATAAGTATTGACATTGTTTAAATTACGAATTATATCGAATCAAACATCTAAATATTGCAATTAACAAAACATTTATCGTAAAATAAAATGAATTTGCTCTGAGAATAACATCATTAACGTTTAGAAGCCAGAATGTTTTGATTCTGGTTACAAAACTACAATGAAACTGATCCATTTTAGTTTTTGCTGAAGTGAAAACTCGACCTTGTCCGCCACAACTGGAGCATCGCGTCTCCCAGCATCGTCTGTTACTTGTATAAATGCAGGATTTGTTCCCAGCATTAACTTATGATTATACAATTTTAATTCCAAAGGACTACCTTGCCCAGGAACATCGAATGGTTCATGATTAGCTACCGTGGCAACAAATATCCAGCCAGTGGATACTGTGATGTACCGAAGAGGAGATCTGCCTATGGTTCTATTAATTTACTTGTTCTACAATGTACGAAAATGAATGAATGAAATTTAGGGTAAGAGCTTAGCCTTTTTGAAGGATCACCTCCATAAAAGCTGTATCAAAAGTGAGAAAGTATTTTGAAGAGCTGAAATCAAACTCGTCCTATTGTTGTTCTTTTGTTCGCCCCATACAGAGTGTCGAAATCCATCCATGATCGACGAAGCCTTAGCATTTTGAAATGCGGTTCTCGCATACGACATGCGACCAGGAATGTGGCTTAGTCCCAGCAGCAGCATAGAAAGCGAGCCAACAAAAAACAGTTCATCGATAGGCATGGAAGGGAAGCGGAAACGAGCATCAGAGAAAGAAGACAAGTAACTCTGCGTATGGTGCTGTCCTTGAGTTGTAGGTATACATGAATTATTCGACATCTCTGCGTAACGGGCGAAGCCAAAGCATTCTGACAAAAGTCTCTGGCACGAGGAGAGCAAAACAAGACCTTCAGAAACGTCGAGTTAAGAGCATAATTTTGGAAAAACGAAAACAAATTTCGGAAAACGATGGAGCGGAGCTTTGCGTTGCTGCTGTTTTTTTTAGTTCAATTTTTATATTGTCGAAATTCATGTATTATTGACGAAACCGTAGCTTCATCCGTCTATCCGTCTACAGCAGACGGACGGACGGACAGTCAAACGGAAATACACTTTTCTGGAATCAGGGTACAAAGCCCTTTCAAATTATATACATAATTCATCATTCAGTTTAAGAAAAAACGGCGCTGGGAAAAGCAATATGACTCCCCGCTACGGCTGTAGACAAAAATGATTACTCAATTGAAGGGCGAGGAATATAAACCTTTGACAACCGCTGGCGCGTTGTAATGGAACAGTAATTAATGCATTGCTCGGTTCTCATATTTAATCAATTAATTCATTGATTAAAATTCTAATGCGTTTGCTAACGAACACTTAGTGGCAGCAGACAAATAGAGTTCTCTTTCAGGCCGGCTATACGGATGAACAGGGCAGCAGACAAAGAGAGTTCTCTTTCAGGCCGGCTATACGGATGAACAGGGCAGCAGACAAAGAGAGTTGTCTTTCGGGCCGGCTATACGGATGAACAGGGCAGCAGACAAAGAGAGTTGTCTTTCAGGCCGGCTATACGGATGAACAGGGCAGCATACAAAGAGAGTTGTCTTCCAGGCCGGCTATACGGATGAACAGGGCAGCACACAAAGAGAGCTGTCTTTCAGGCCGGCTATACGGATGAACAGGGTACAACACAAAGAGAGTTCTCTTTCAGGCCGGGTATGCGGATGAACAGGGCAGTACACAAAGAGAGTTCTCTTTCAGGCCGGCTATGCGGATGAACAGGGCCGTGGGAAGGATTGTAGCTATTAAATGATTGATGGATGGCTATTCAGCGGACGGACCTACGATCAACACAGTCAGTAACATCTTCTCTTATATCATTTAGAGTTATTGCCAAATTCCACACACAAATGGCGATATTCAATGCACATAATGACACTGATTACAGAGAACCGAAAATCACACAGGCCGTTTCATCATACCAGTCGAATTTACATCAATGAATATATTGAAGTAGTTTGATGTTCCGGTTGGGATAAGAGGAGTAGAGTCGTCAGTACGTAACCACCACAATTTAAAAAGAATATAAAGAAAAAACGGAGCGCACACTATACTTCTACTTGAGTCGCTTCTGGAAAATCATTACTACGATTTGGACTACCATCAATAATATGAAGTAATGGTCAAACAGTTGCGGTACGACCATTATTACCGCAATAGGAAGGCTCGAAGAACTCGCCAGCTGTGACCTACTGACTCTAAACCACCAGGTCATTCAGGACCCAGTAAGTAAACTTTAATATGTTGACGCTGCTGCTAAGTATTCCAAATAGTTAGATTGGGTAATCAATGGACAGTCGAACTTCTGCGTGAAGTGACGGAAGAGTCAAATACTCCTACGGACCTAGTTAGAGTCAAGCCGGCGCCGCTACAGTTTTAAATACTCCATGGACCTAGTTAGAGTCAAGCCGGCGCCGCTACAGTTTTAAATACTCCACGGACCTAGTTAGAGTCAAGCCGGCGCCGCTACAGTTTTAAATACTCCACGGACCTAGTTACAGTCAAGCCGGCGTCGCTACAGTTTTAAATACTCCACGGACCTAGTTAGAGTCAAGCCGGCGCCGCTACAGTTTTAAATACTCCATGGACCTAGTTAGAGTCAAGCCGGCGCTGCTACAGTTGGGGTGAGCTCCTATCAATACCAAAGAACGTTTCTCATACTAACTGTGACCCAACTGTGCACAACGAGTATTTATTTCCCAATTGTCTCACACTCTGGCTTCAAAATACCTCAGCGAAAATGAAGCCCAGAGGTGCCGCTAGATGTACGGCGGCAGAACAAAAAAATCGGTGTTCCGCGATTCTAACTTTCTAGAGGGCTCCATGGACGAATTACCTGTCTGGATGGTTCCTGTATTCATTAGACAGTTTCAGAATAGAGATTCGAAAATCTTATTATTATTGGTCTCGACTAAAGTGGTCAAGAATGAATATCAGACGGTGTAATTTTATCAAAACTAGTTCATATGAAGGAGTTGGGGGGATGCTATTTCAAATAAAATTGGACAAGAACTTCTAGTTTCCTAATTTACTAATTAGAGGCAGTTGGGAAGATAATTAGAGAAATGCGATAATATTTCTAGGACAGGCCTAACATGGATTAGAACACGTAATTTCAAAACCTGGACGCATTTTATTAAATGTATTTTCATCAATGTAACTTCTAGAAATATTGTAATATATGAGTCATGTAGTGAACAGTGAGCAGAACATCTCTCACTCACATGGACGCAACAGATGTAATGGCTGGAAGAATTACACAAAGAAAGATGGGAAGACTCACTTAGGTTTCATAAGTTTGTTCCCTCATAGTCAGGGAGTCGTTCAACTTACAACTCGTCCTTCGAGAGGTTGAAAAATAATCCAATTAAAAATTGAGGATCAAAATTCAAGACGGAAATTTGACTAAGAGACGTACGTCTTTCGATATCACAATTTTATTTCTAGGAAAATTAGGAATAAAAATCAATATTCTATTCAGTTGTTTTTCCAACTCGGTAGTGGTAAACCAGTCGACGCAGTCGAGCCCTGCTGCCGACACTAATTTCGGGTCTGGCTTCACTCCAGACCAGACGTGTGTGTTGCGGGATCCTGGCCTGACCCATGGGCTGACAGACATTGCACCCAGCGACACAACGGTGGGTGAGATATGTTGGAGTCGGTCTGTATCTGAGCCTGGATTTTTCTGAAAATGCCATAGTACAAAAAATGATAGGTCTGCTGTAAATTTGTTTCATATATAATAGAAAAACATACACACCTCCTAGCAACTCATCTCAATTTCCATATACTGTTGGGTCAATATTATTGTATGCGTCATTTGTCGAATAGATGATAGTTGTTGAACTGCGTTTGTAGCAAACGCATGATCCAGAATGTGCAACTTTCTGAATATTGAAGATAAGTCAAACAATACATGTTCACATTTATTTTAACCATTTTGGAGAATCACATGATTTTTTTTCGTCTAATATCAGAAAAGTCACAGTGTCATCTCAAGACCTTCTACAAGTGAATATCAATAACGGGCAGTCTTTCCAACACTGATTAAATGCATTGCACTGCAGTTCATGAGGAACTTTTTGACTTTCACTGGCTTGATACCATCGACCTGCAGTCGTTGTCTCTGTTCAATCCCCGTCAGTCAAGAACTAAGTCTGAAATACTATTCACGTAACAGACCTTCAACCGCCACAATATCGAGACATCATGAACCAATTCTAGGTGAGTACAAAAGTCTTCTGAACCCAAACTTGCTTTTCCTTATTTGTTAGTTAATTTGACAGGATTTCTAGTTAGAGGTGTTAATGCACCGTGTTCAGGGGAGCGTCTGTAAAACTAGACATCGTCTGCCTCAGCGGAATGATCATGTCTCCCAGCATCGTTTGTTAACCATCACAAGGATAGCTTCACAACAGCAGCCTGTGGTCACGGTACTATGGTCGTTGGTACACAGACATACTGGGGCCCAATGTCCCATTTATATAAATGCTTGTGTTCGCAAGTTGTGATATCCTGACACACATTGCACCCCGGGACACAACAATAGGTGAGTAAGTGTTATTCGCCCCGTGGACGAACCTACTACTCCAGTTTCTAAGTTAGCTTTGAACCCCGTCCCTCTCAATGACATTGGTGCACGTCAGTACTTCTCCCAATATGGGGGGCGCACGTCAGTACTCCTCCCATTATAGAGGGACCGCTCATTATTTTTAGGATTTCAAGATTGCATTTCATTGGGTGATGGCTACATGAAGTGGCTACAAAAAGTGGCTACAAGAAGTAACTACAAGAAGTAGCTACAAGAAGTAGCTACAAGAAGAAGCTACAAAAAGTAGTACAGACAGGGTACAAAGAAACGCGTATTGTTAGAATTATAAAAAAAAACATTAAAGAAGAATCAAAATTGAAATATAATAATACTTGCATTTTATCGTAATGCTTGACAAGAATTTTTCAATTGTCTGTTGCATGACAGAATACTTGAAAATTGTAGAAGGAGAGACATTTTAGAACTTTAAGATTGATAAAATATTATTTCACAACTTTTTATATTCGAATATAAAAAAAAGTGCATGTAATTGTAGTACCCCATAGTAGCTTTCAAATGGTTTATTACTTGTTTTGATTGCTTCATAATTGTAAAAGTCTCAGAGGCTTGATTAAAAACTTTTTTAGAGTGTTATGTAGAACAAACAGTCGGATATACGGACTAACGAACGAGCAGAAGAATGGACGGACGGACACTTCCAGGAATTCGGATTCAATACCCTTCCAAATGATGTATGACGCCTATAGTTTCAGTGAAAGAAAACAGCTCTGTATACGACTATATGTCTCCTAGCTAATGCTGGGAGACATAAATATCAGTGAGATTGAATCGCCAGTGCAGCGTTTTGAAAACATATTTCTGTGTTTTCAATCAAGTACACATTTACTGCATGACTAGATGAAGCAGGATGCATGACTGCTTTCGAGAAATAGGTTTTCTTGTAAGCACCAAATACTCTAGTAAGCGTAGGCTTTACAACATATTTATTCATCGATTTCATGACAATAAGGATATTTATATCGAGAAAGAATAACATTTTTTAAACAATGGGGGATGAGAAATGCGCCTTCCTGACATTAAAGAAAATTGTCTTGCAATTAGCAAAACTAACCGCAACCGTGGATATTGGGCCAATGTCGCGTGGAGGAATATATTGATTATCTTTTCACTACCCAATTGCTTGCATGTTGCGCCAACAAGACGAACACGGCAACAATATCAGAAGAGAGTGTGTCTAACCACCGCGTGGCAATTACCTCGTGTTGAGCCCACAAGACGAACACGGCAACAATATCAGGAGAGAGTGTGTCTAACCACCGCGTGGCAATTACCTCGTGTTGAGCCAACAAGACGAACACGGCAACAATATCAGAAGAGAGTGTGTCTAACCACCGCGTGGCAATTACCTCGTGTTGAGCCAACAAGACGAACACGGCAACAATATCAGGAGAGAGTGTGTCCAACCACCGCGTGGCATTTACCTCGTGTTGCGCCCACAAGACGAACACGGCAACAATATCAGAAAAGAGTGTGTCTAACCACCGCGTGGCACTTACCTCGTGTTGAGCCAACAAGACGAACACG
>SDVV010007613.1:0-17679 GCA_016164225.1 Gammarus roeselii | reverse complement strand
AACGACTACATCATAGATTCACTTAGAAAGTCATCAGAACACAAAAAACACCTTACACCGACCACAGCTGAACTAGAACTGAGCGAAACGTGGGCTGCAGCATGTGGACCACGTGATGGAATTGATCATTGCCATAGACCGACAGCTAATTATTGCCAGATATCACTAGAAACCTGCTAAAGGAGATCAAATTTACTACTGAAATACTCGTTCTGCATAAATAATACGAAATAAATCATCTATCATTACATAAATTGTGTTTATTTCATCTTCTTATGTAAAAATACCGGAAATCTCAAAAATCCATAATAATTTTTCCAGTACTGTAGATTGGCAGTTTTTATGTTTTGAACATTTTAATTTTTATTCTATTTGTGATGTTTATTGTATTAATCTATGTTTTTTCTTCTTTAGATGGTTGTATTGGGGTATAATTGGTCACTAACTGTTTGCTCGCTTTATATATTTATTCGGTTCTGGTAGGGATAGTGTTATAACAAGTTTCTGGAGGGGTGTGGTGTAGGGATCCCCTAGGTAAAAAGTTGGATGCGCTTTGGCAAAAATTAGGTGAGTTTGCTCATATCTGTTCTTTGTCTTATCAGTTATTTCCGTGGCATGTTTGCTGTGTTAGAGTGAATGTTTCGTTTTATATATATGTCTGGACTATAATTCTATATTTTTTCTGTACATGCTTGTTTTCTCATCTAGTTCTGGTATAATCGACTCATTCGGAAGTTGTTTGTTGGGATTGTTAGAGGTTGGATGCTTGGTACCAGCCTGTTATTGAATTTTAGGTTATTTTCTGTGTATTTTCCAGTCGTTTATTTCATATGTATATAATATCTGAAGGAATAGTATGGTTTATTACCCTGGTAGTTGGCGAGTTGAGGTTTGTATTTCGGGTTGATGTAGCAGCTTTGTTACGAGAATATCTACCCCATAACCCATTATCCAGGTTTGTACCAGATATATCGGTGTTCCATTGACGCGGTGTTCCAATAGCGAGTTTACCTGAACGATATGGATTTATTGTATGTTATTATATTGTGCTATGTATGCTTAGTAATGATCGTTTGATTTATGTTGAATTTGTAGTGTTTTTTGGAATTTGAAGTTATTTCATACAGTTTTAGGAGTTTTAGGTTTGCATCGTCCATGTAGCACACTATTTCAGGCATAATTGGTCGGTTATTGCATCTTTTTGGTATATTATATGTATATAAAACATTCTGTTACGATTAAGCTGTGGTTACTTCGGTTGAAGAAATGTTCATTTAACCCTGTTAGGGACTTAGTTGGAGAGTAATTTCATCACATTTTGTATATACTATAGCGTGTTCGTGTAGAAGTATTCCACACCATTTCCTCTAGGTTTCAGTGTATGTTGCTTGCATGTCCTGGTATCTTATTCACGTCAGTTGTGTGGTTGGTTACATGTTTTTTTTCTCGTTCGTCACGGTTTTTAATGTATGTTTTGGGTATGGTAGAGAATTGATCTTCTTGCTTTGTTATAGCTAACTCGAGAGTTTTAGTATGTGTCTTTCAGTTTTGTATGTTCTCAGTGCAGTTCACATCTTCGATGCAAGGTATTGGGTATTATATGCAATATCGGAAAATTAGTATATAATACGTTTGTATCTGCAATGTAGAACATTATTTCAGGTATAATTTAGTTATTAATTGTATATTTTTAGTGTTTGACGTGGTTATTATAGATATAGAAGATTCGATTTGTTACAAACTCAGTCTTGCTGTTAGGTTATTGCATGTTTATTCTAGGACCATTCTTCAATATTCAAGAGGAGTTAGAGGTGTCCCATAGGCAAAAGCCCTTTATGTTTATGCCTATTTGTGTAAGTAGACCCTAGTGTATTACATTTTTGATGTGAATTAGAGCAGAGTAGAGCATATTATTTGGCTATTTTTATAGTTGTTATTGTTTTCGTTGTTGCTGTATGATTTTTACACAATAATCATATAAATGAATGTTAAGAGGTGTAAGTCCGTACTGCATCTTTGTGGAATTTCGTCATAGAACCCTAGCAAGTGTATGGTGTAACGTTTTACTGGACAGTGGGGACTTGCTGTAGAGGTGGTTTACACTCTTTGGCTGTGATTTGGAGTTCGTCCAAGTTCAACATGATTTTGTAAGTTCTTGTGGATGTCGGTCTTAAGTTCCATGGGTTTGTCAGAGAGGTCATGCGACAAGCTGCTCATCGTTGTAGTGGTTCACTTAAGTCATCAGTGAACAGAAGTCCAGCTTTTTATGGCCACACACTCTTTGAGACTAGTATCAGCCCCATTCTTGACCACTATACCTGTGTATAGATTCTTGGTTATGTCCAGGATGTGACCTTTACTCGAAGTTGTTCAGAGACGATGGGTTAAACAGATGCATGGTATGTCTGAGGTATTGTACCGTGGCTGGGTGTTACCTCTAAATTTGTTATATATCAGTGGTAGATTGCTGAGAAGTGTGGGCTTTGATTTTGTTCTTCTGGAGGCATAGCATAAGTTAGGTCTAGGAATTTGTTATAGATTTGAACAGTTATCGTAGTTAAAAAACACATTATGTGCATTAACTTAGTGTTGAATGTCAGATATTTTCGGCATGGCTGTTATATTAGCATATGATTTTCTCATGAACCAGATCACCTTAAGAGTTGAAGTGCAGGATCATTTTTATTTATTACAAGACTCAGTAGTGTACATTGGCATCATGTATTGATTGACCATGCACCTTCCATATTGGTGTAGAATTCATCCTCTGGGGTGCGGCAGGATACGCCGTATATCATAGTTAATCAATGTCGGTTAGGGTAGAGTAGAGAATCTTATTTAGCTAAATTTTATAGTTGTTGTTGTATGTTTCGATTGGTTATCATAGGGATATATATGTATTAGGTATAAATTTGCCTAATTTCAAAGAATATTGGGTATAAAATAAGCTTAAAAGGATGTATCGATCTAAAATATTGGTATTTTTACCTCTCGCCACTGGATTTGGGTCTGGTTCCATGTCGTCTTGGAGAATCATTACCGGATTTGTGCCAAGTTAGGGTTTATATTCTTCAATAATTTAATATACATTTCAACTATGTTATCCCCTCGCATGTCTTTACTAGATGCTTATTCCCGCATGTCTTACTTTTTATAAATGTTTGTGGTACGTTGCATTGCAGCTGTACACTTAGAAGTTATTAATGAATTCAGGCTTTTTTATGAGATTGCGTTCCAATTCAGAATATCTGTCTTATTTGAGCCTTCACAATATCCGCTATAGCTTTTTTCCCTATAGGTCTGTAATGATGGCCGTAATCCTAATCCATCCTAACCTAATCTAACTAAGGATTATATTTTTTTTCCCGTTTTCATACTTATGTCATGTATTTCTTCATTGATTTCAGCTTTATTCTTATCAAATCTATCCACTTGACACTGTAGTTTTACCAATCTTTAGCAGATCGTGTGCTTAGATATATGTATTTTTTCATTTTGCTTGTTACAAGTCCAGTAATATCGACTAGTTTAAGTAATGTTAGGTGATCGCTCGTTAGTAGACAGTTGAGCTCAAAACGTTTATCTAAGCTTCCCGCACATGTCAGTGATTGTTTTGGGTGTTGAAGCGTTAGCAAGTTTATTTATGGTTTTACTGTTGGAATAAGTTTTTTTTTTTTTGTGTTTGATGTGTTGCTCCTACCATTTTCGTCTATTATAATGAATATTGAATAAATTCACTCACATTTTTACTACAGATCTGTAATGTAAGGTCCGCAGTCAACAAGATCTAGGATATAAACCATGTCTAAGGTACATAATTAGCAAAATATATACCAATGTATGACAACATAGATCAAATATCAATGAATGCAAGAAGGATTGCCATACACTGCCAGATGCATTAATACCTACCTTAACCTATTCTAACCAATAGTTATGTAGTTTCATTCAAGTTTGATGTTTATGTATGGTATTGATATGAATGATTCTCTCCACTAGAGCTGCATATTTAACATTATTAGCAGTTTGAATACATTTCTACAATTTGATCCAGCTAATATCTTTTTGCAAATGTTCTGATTACAGAATTTTATCAATTTCTCGGTTACATGTTTGGATGAGACTCGGCATGTTGGTTCCAAAAGAACAAATTCACTTCATTTATTGCAAATTTTTTAATGTGGATCAGTTAAACGCGATGTAAGGTTCAAAGATCTAGTCAATCTGACCCAACCGAACCATTGTTTATATATATATTTTAATTCAAGTTCGATGGTTATGTATCATATTTTAGTACATATCAAATCCCCTCCACATGGCTCTATTTTAGGTAGCTTCTTTTCAAGGCACACACCACACGCTTTTTACGCATATGCAGGGCCGGTCACGGTATAATGACGGCGTATACATGTTTCAATACCGGCACAATGTAGACACACACATTTGCATGCATATACAGGGTCGGTTAACATTTGTAGCATTTTACCTCTGATCTATGATTTTTCCCATTATAACAAAGTCCCTTTGTTTTTGTTACAAGATATTTAATGTGGACCTGCTTCACATCATGTAGGTGAAAAAAAAACTAATCATCTCTACCTAACCTAACCTTTTCTAATCAAGAATTATGTATTATCGATCGACTTTTCGTGCATACATATGATACTTTTTCATAGATTTATGATATATTCATATCTATCCTCTCCACTTGGCTCTACATTTTGATCTATCATCTGCAGTTTTGATTTACACTTCCAATTTTGATCTAGCAATTTTTCATCCATTTTTATATACAAATAACACCGTTGGTTTTGATTGTTATAACTTTTTTTTGTATGATTCATGATTTTTACATGTTATTCACACCCATCAAAACCTAACCTATCCTAACTTTATGTATGGTATTCATATACATATGATGCCCTCCAAATGACTCTAAATATCACTTTAACATATATGTTATTTATTTCATTGTCACCCTCAACCCATTTTTGTTTGCAGAGAGGACCCATTTTCTAACTTAGATGGTTTGAATGTTACAGGTATTTCATATTTTTGATTCGACACAATTCTACATCACTTTAACATGTTTTTCACACCCATCATAACCTAACCTAACCTTATGTATGGTATTCAGTCATTGTTATATACATAGGAACCCCTCCAGACGACTCTAAATATCACTTCAACATACATGTTTTTTATTTCGTTGTCACTCCCGACCCATATTAGTTAGCAGAGAGGCCCCATTTTCAAACTTGGATGGATTGAATGCTACAAGTAATTTAAATTTGTATCCAGTTTCATACAAACAGACACATGGTCTCACACTATGTTTTTCTTATTATACTTCAATATCTCCACTTGGCTCTACAACCTTTGACGACTTGCATCTCTGATTTGCCTTTTATTTCCTATAATTTTCATATTCTTGATGATAACTCCCTCTCAAGATCTGATCAGACTCTGATTTATATCCTACTAATCTGTAAAACATCTATATCATTCACCTCGAGATAGGTTTAGGGCATCATATCACGCCTTGAAACATATTCTTCTACTAAATTCGACAATTCGATGTTACCTCAGACTGACACGATGTTTGCAATTTCTTTGCTTAACTTTTGAATTTAGGATAATATAAAAATTTCATTGAGGATTTGAATAGTTTTATTAGTGTTTATTGGCGTTAGTTACAGACCTTAATGGCATCATCAATGACATCTACCTTGTTTTTGATTTGAAACCGTGGTTTGTACATCCAACTAAACCCATCATCACTATACTTCAGTTTCCTCTCAAAATCTTCCATATACTCTATCATAGCTTTGATGCGGATACCGAAGGCTGTTCTGTTCCCGTGAGTCCACAAATGTATTGCTTCTTCTTCTTGAACCTTAACTATTCGAAACTTCTCCAATTCAAAGTCATTCTGATCTTCATTAGTAAGAAATGTTGCATACGATCCAGATTTTCTTCTATTCTTAGGTATAATTTGTTTTCAACTACATCAGCTTTATTACAGTCATGATGATGATTTTTCCACTTGGATCATATCAATTACAAGATTTGATTTTATAGTTCCCCTAATCTTTGTTGCATACGACTGTAACACGTCAACATCAGTTACCCATAGCCAACTTCTTTTTTCCTGCATCCATATATGAATATCTCCCACTCTTTTGATTCTTGTATTACCCATTCTGAGAACTGAAATTCTCAACACTAGTCAATATTTGTTCGATCCGACTCCTCATCTTTGGAGATTTCTTCCAAAACTTGTAAATAAATTTTGACTCATGAATATTCATTTACGTTCATTTTATGACGAAAGTGTGTCTTTGCCTGATCTCAACGTAACACTGACTACATTTTCGGTATGCAGCTAGCTATTATAAGTTGATTACATGTTGTTTTTCGTCAAACATTAGGCCTAACATTGCTCGCCTAGGTCATCAACTGTGTATGTATGTATTTTGTAGGGCTGTGTACGTATGTGAATGTGTATGTTCAAGCGTATGTACGTGTTACATGAGTTAAAAATGTATAACAACAAATTCAAAATTCTAAATTTCAATAAATTTACAAATTTTCGAGGGATAACAGAGCCAAGTCAGTCTATTGAAGTGATATCTTAGCTACTTAAGCAAAGTGTTGTTCCTCGAAAACTTGAAAATTTATTGAAATTTTGAACGTTGAATTTTTTGTTATACATTTTAACTTATGTAACACGTACATATGCTTGAATATACACATTCACATACGTTCACAGGCCTATACAAATACATACATACACATTTGATGACCTAGGCGAGCAATGTTAGGCCTAATGTTCTGCGAAAAACAACATGGAATCAACTTATAATAGCTAGCTGCATACCAAGAATGGAGTCAGTGGTACATTGAAATCAAGCGAAGACACACTTTCATCATAAAATGAACATAAATGAATATTCAGGTCTCAAAATTTATTTACAAGTGTTGGAAGGAGAAATCTCCAAAGATGATATGAGTCGGATCCAACAAATATTGACTAGTGTTGAAAATATCAGTTATCTCAGAATGGGTAATACAAAAATCAAAAATGAGGAAGATATCATTCATATATGGATGCAGGAAAAAGGAAGTCTGCTTTGGGTAACTGATGTATGTAACAAAGATTAGGGGAACTAAGAAAGCAAATCTTGTAATTGAGATGATCCAAGTGGAAAATCATCATCATGACTGTAATAAAGCTGATGTAGTGGAAAACAAATTATACCTAAGAACAAAGGAAAATCTGGATCGCATGCAAAATTACTCTCTGATGAAGATCAGAATGACTTTGAATTGTAGAAGTTTCAAATAGTTGAGGTTCAAGAAGAAGAAGCAATACATTTGTGGACTCACGAGAACAGAACAGCCTTCGGTATTCGCATCAAAGCTATGATAGAGTATACGGAAGATTTTGAGAGGAAATTGGAATATAGTGATGATGGGTATGGTTGAATGTACAAACCATGCTTTTTAAAATCAAAAACGAGGTAGATGTCAATGATGATGCCAGTAAGGTCTGTATATAATGCCAATAAATACTAATAGACCTATGTAATCCTCAATGAAATTATTATATTATCCTTAATTCAAAGGTTGAGCAAAGAAATTGCAAACATCGTGTCAGTCGGAGGTAACATCGAATTGTTGAAATCAGTAGAAGAATATGTTTCAAGGCGTGGAATGATGCCCGAAACCTATCTCGAGGTAGATGATCTAGATGTTTTACAGATTGGTAGGATATAATCAGAGTCCGATCAGATCTTGAATCGAAGTCATCGTCAAGAATATGAATGAAAATTATAGGAAATTGAAGGCTAATCAGAGATGCAAGTCGTCAAAGGTTGTAGAGCCAAGTGGAGATAATGAAGTAAAGAAAGAGAAACGAAGTGTGAGACCATGTGTCAGTTTGTATGAAACTGGGTACAAATTTGAATTATTTGTAGCATTCAATCCATCCAGGTATGAAAATGGGGCCTCTCTGCCAACTAATATGTGTTGGGAGTGACAACGAAATGAATAACATGTATGTTAAAGTGATATTTAGAGTCGTCTGGAGGGGTTCCTCTGTATATAACAATGACTGAATACTATACATAAGGTTAGGCTAGGTTATGATGGGTGTGAAAAACATGTTGAAGTGATGTAGAATTATGTCAAATCAAAAATAATATGAAATACCTGTAACATTCAAACTAATTTAGTTTGAAAATGGGTCCTCTCTACTAACAAGAATGGGTTGAGAGTGACAATGAAATGAATATCATATATGTTGAAGTGATATTTGAGAGTCGTTTGAAGGGCATCATATGTATATAAATACCGTATATAAAGTTAGGATAGGTTAGGGTTTGATGGGTGTGAATAATATGTAAAAAATCGAGAATCATATAAAAAACGTTATAACAATCATAACAAATGGTGTAATTTGCATATGAAAATGGATGAAAAATTGCTAGATCAAAATTGGAAGTGTAGCTATATCAAAACTGCAAATGATGAATCAAAATGTAGAGCCAAGTGGAGTGGATAGATATGAATATATCATGAATCAAAGATAAAGTATCATATGTATGCACGGAAAGTTGATCGAAAATTCATAATTCTTGGTTAATAAAGGTTAGGATAGGTTAAGATGATTGGTTCTTTTCACCTAACATGACGTGAAGCTTGTTCATATTAAATTTCTTGTAACAAAAACAAGGGACTTTGTTTTAATGGAAAAAATCATAGATCAGAGGTAAAATGCTACAGATGTTGACCGACCCTGTTTATGCATGCAAATGTGTATATGTATCTACATTGTGCCGGTATTGACCCCTGTATACGTCGTCATTATACCGTGACCGGCCATGCATATGCGTACAAAGCGTGCATGTGTGTACCTGGTGTGTGCCGTTAAAAAGAACACGTAAAATAGAGCCATGTGGAGAGTATTTTATACATATATCGCACAAGATAATAGCTAAATATAATACATAACCATCAAACTTCAATGAAAATATCTATAAATAATGGTTAGGTTGCGTCAGATTGACTAGATCTTTGAACCTAACATCTCGTACAACTGACCCACATTGAAAAACTTGCAACAAATGCAGTGAATTTGTTCTTTTGGAACCAATATGCTGAGTCTCCTCCAAACATGTTACAGAGATATCGATAAAATTCTGAAATCCAAACATCTGCTGAAGAACATTTGCTGGATCGAATTAGAAAAATGTTTTCACACTGCTAATAATGTTGAATATACCGGCCTAGCGGAGAGGTTCATACATATCAATACCATACATGAACATCAAACTTGAATGAAACTACATAACTATTGGTTAATATAGGTTAGGGTAGGTATTAATGCATCCGGCAGCGTATGGTAATCCTTTTTGCATTCATTGCTATTTGATCTATGTTGTCGTACATTGATATATATTTCGCTAATTATGTACATTAGACATGGTTTATATCCTAGATCTTGTTCACTGCGGACCTTACATCACAAATATGTAGTAAAAATGTTGAAATGGATTTATTCAATATTCATTATAATAAACTATAAATGGTAGGAGCAACACATCCAATACTACAAGAAAATTTTATTTTCATAGTAAAACCACACATAGAACTTGCTGACGCTTGAACAACCATAACAATTTCTGACATATGCCGAAAGCTTAGATGAACGTTTTGAACTCTACAATCTATTGAAGAGTGATCACCTAACATTACTTGAAACTAGTCGATATTACTGGACTTGTAAAAAGCAAAGTGAAAAAATATATATGTGGGCACACGATCTGCTAAAGATTAGTAAAACTATAGTTTCAAATGGATAGATTTGATGAGAATAAAGCTTGGATCAATGTAGAAATACATGACATGAGGATGAAAACAGGAGAAAAAATATAATCATTGGTCAGATTAAGTTGAGATGGGTTAGGATTATGGCCATCATTACAGACCTATGGTGATGAATGCTATAGTGGATATTGTGAACGCTCAAATAAGAGGGATATTCTGAATTGGAACGCAATCTCATAACAAAGCCTGAATTAATCAATAACTTCTAAGTGTACAACTGCAAACGTACCATAAACATTTATAAAAGTAAGACATGCGGGAATAAGCATCTAGTAAAGACATGCGAGGGGATAACATAATTGAGATGTATATTAAATTATTGAAGAATTTTAACAATGACTCTACACAAATCCGGTACTGATTCTCCAAGACGACATGGAACCGGACCCAAATCCAGTGTCGAGATGTGAAACTTACCAATATTTTCGATCGATACATCCAATTAAGTGTATTTTATACCCAATATTCTATGAAATTATGCGAGTTTATACCTAATACATATATATTCCTACGATAACCAATCGAAACGTACAACAACAACAACTATAAAAATTAAATTACTTGAATAAGATTCTTTACTCTACCCAACCGAGATTGATTAACTATGATATACGGCGTATCCTGCAGTGCCTCTGAGGATAAATCCTACACCAATGTAGAAGGTGTATGGTCAATCAATACATGATGCCGATGTACCCTACCGATCTTGTAATAAATAGAAACAATCCTGCACTCTAACTCCTAAGCTGATCTGGTTCATGAAAAGAATCATTTACTAATATAACAGCCATACCAAGAATATCTTACATTTAACACCAAGTTAATGCAAATAATGTTATTTTTACTACGATACTTGTTCAAATTTATAATAAATTCCTAGACCTAACTTATGCTATGCCTATAGCAGAACCAAAAACCAAGCCCACTGTGTCACAACAACGAACTCTACAATGCTTTACTACGTCACTTCTCAGCAATCCACCACTGATATGTAACAAATTTAGAGGTAACACCCAGTCACGGTACAAAGCATCAGACATACCATGCCTCTGTTTAACCCATCGTCTCTGAACAACGTCGAACAAAGTCATATCCTAGACATAACCAAGAATCTATACACAGGTATAGTGGTCAAGAATGGGGCTGATACTAGTCTCAAAAAGTGTGTGGCCATAAAAAGCTGGGCTTCTGTTCACTGATGACTTGAGTGAACCACTACAACGATGAGCAGCTTGTCGCATAACCTCTCTGACAAACCCATGGAACTTAAGACCGATGTCCATAAGAACTTACAAAATCATGTTGAACTTGGACGAACTCCAAATCACAGCCAAAAAGTGTAAACCACCTCTACAGCAAGACCCCACTATCTAGTAAAACGTTACACTATACACTTGCTAGGGTTCCATGACGAAATTCCACAAAGATGCTGTACGGACTTACACCTCTTAACATTCATTTATATGATTATCGTGTAAAAATCATACAGCAACAGCGAAAACAATAACAACTATAAAAAATAGCCAAATAAGATGCTCTACTCTGCTCTAATTCACATCAAAAATGTAATACACTAGGGTCTACTTACACAAATAGGCATAAACATGAAGGGCTTTTGCCTATGGAAAACCTCTAACTCTTCTTAAATATTGAAGAATGGTCCTAGAATAAACATGCAATAACCTAACAGCAAGACTGAGTTTGTAACAAATCTGATCTTCTATATCTATAATAACCACGTCAAACACTGCCAAGATGTAAGAAGATATATATATGAAAGACTAAAAATATACAACTTATAACTAAATCATACCTGAAATAATGTTCTACATTACAGATACAAACGTAATATATACTAATATTCCGGTACTGCATAAAATACCCAATACCTTGCATCCAAGATGTAAACTGCACAGAGAACATACAAAACTGAAAGGCACATACTAAAACTCTCAAGTTGACACGAAGCAAGAAGATCAATTCTCTACCATACCCAACACATACATTATTAAAAACAGTGACGAACGAGAAAAAAAACATGTAACCAACCACACAACTGACGTGAATAAGATACCAGGACATGCAAGCAACACACACTGAAACCTAAAGAAAATGGTGTGGAATACTTCTACACGAACACGCTATAGTATATACAAAATGTGATGAAATTACTCTCCAACTAAGTCCCTAACAGGGTTAAATGAACATTTCTTCAACCGAAGTAACCACAGCTTAATCGTAACAGAATGTTTTATATGCATATAATATACCAAAATGATGCAATAACCGACCAATTATGCCTGAAATAGTGTGCTACATGGACGATGCAAACCTAAAACTGTATGAAATAACTGTTCAAATTCCAAAAAACACTACAAATTCAACATAAATCAAACGATCATTACTAAGCATACATAACACAATATAATAACTTAAAATAAATCCATATCGTTCAGGTAAACTCGCTATTGGAACACCGCGTCAATGGAACACCGATATATCTGGTACAAACCTGGATAATGGGTTATGGGGTAGATAGATTCTCGTAACGAAGCTGCTACATCAACCCGAAATACAAACCTCAACTCGCCAACTACCAGACTAATGAACCATACTATTCCTTTAGATATTATATACATATGAAATAAACGACTAGGAAATACACAAAACATTGCTAAAATTCAATATAGGCTGGTACCAAGCATCCAACCGCTAACAACCCCACCAAACAACCTCTGAATGAGTCGATTATACCCCAACTAGATAAGAAAACAAACATAGATGTACAGACAATAATCTAGAAATATAATCCAGACATAAATATACAACGAAACATTCACTCGAACACAGCAAACATGCCACGGAAATGACTGATAAGTCAAAGAACAGATAAGAGCAAACTCACCTAATTTGCCAGAGCGCATCCAACGTTTTGCCTAAGGGACCCCTACACCCCACCCCTCCAGAAACTTGTTATAACACTATCCCTACCAGAACCAAATAAATATATATAACGAGCAACAGTTAGTGACCAATTATACCCCAATACAACCATCTAAAGAAGAAAAAACATATATAAATACAATAAACATCATAAATAGAATAAAAATTAAAATGTTCAAAACATGAAAACTGCCAATCTAGTCCCGCACGCCTTCGCGTCGACCGCCTTCCGCCGCTGAAATGTTATGTGCAAACTCCCGTAGACCGGACAAAATCGGTCATTGGGCCCTATTATAGCTAATGCTATCTTTATCATATTTTTTTATCCTCACATCATGTATTTAATCCCCTTTGATTGCTTAGGTTGAATTCTATCCATTTGATCGCCATGGTTGGCTGAACAGATCTATTGTATTTTCTGTCCTTATATGTTTATTTCTACTACCTCAGTCGATAATGACTCCTTATTTTATCCTCAGCCCCCACCAGAGCCAAGATCTTGAACTACTTCAGTGGCATCACGGGCGCCTTCTGTAACTTAGGCCGCCCTGCTACAACTTGGGTTCATCCTGACTACATCAACAACCCAGAACTACAATACAACTTCGCCAACCTTGATTATAAGATAGGCCGGCAATGTTCACAGACCACACCCACAACATCCCATAGTCCTTTTGCAGCTACGCCACAGCATGGAAAACGCTTCAACGTCCAGAACACAGATGTTGGTCAGGTTTTGGGAACTTCTTCCGAGACTTCGCTCTTCTGTGGTGATCCACAGTTGACGAGCACGTTAGGGTCCGATAATCCCGACTGGATGTCTGAAAGTGGCGGTCCTTTGCCTTATACAATGTGGAGCAATGCGGAGTTAAGTTCGGCGCAGACAGAGGATCTGCTGGCCGCCACAGAGGAAGAGAAATTCCTGGCTGAACAAAATATTTGGTATCAGCACTACAACAAACTCCACCAACAAAAGATGCAACAGCATCAACACCAAAATGAAATCACCGATGATTCTGGTATGGTGGATGACGGTTGGGATATAGTTATGAACGAGGCATGTGTTCCACTTGATGACCTGAGTTTTTGTTCCGGAGCGTCGTGCCATGCTTGTGAAAATATAACCTCACAATTCGATGAAACTGCTGTGGCGGGAACCCACAAATTGTTTTATTCGGAATCTTCGAACAATTTCCTGCAGAGCGCTTGCCTGCCACCTCAGTCGGTAGCATTTGAGAATTTCACCTCCAAAATGTGTGGCTTCAGTAGTGAGTGTATCACTTCCAAGTCGGAGCAGACTAGACGAATCGAAACTGTGCCTCCTCACATTACCAAAAGTCAACTGAACCCTTACGCCAAAGAATGGACAGGATTTTGTTGCTCGAAGATGAAATTGAATCCTGAAGCCAAAGAGTGGGTCCCCAAAAATGAGAGGAACGGAGGAATGGAAAAGCAGACAGAAACGATAACTGAAACAGACGTGGAGAATGGTTTGGTTCTTGTAACAATCAATAGTTCAAGTATTGAAAAAGAAAACAATGCTGAAAAGGGTGTTATGAACGAGTCTTGTCCAACAGAAAAATGTCAGAAAGATTATATAGAAGAATTCCGGGCAACGGATGCGGATTGTAACAGTGTTGATGGAAAATTTCCTCGAGAGATCGAATTCACCGATAGCTCAGTCGAGCAAAATTCAATTTGTGTGGTATCTCCTCCCTTAACTTTGTCAAGTTCTCTCGTTTGTGAAAGCGTATCTGAGAAATCTAGTTTATCGGGTGTAACTCCATGCCCTGTACCTGAAATATCAGCGAAAACTCTTGAATTCGCTTGTGATACTTCGTTGTTAGGTTTAGATTGTGTGGATTCTATTCTTAGTAATATTAAGAGGGGTAGCTCTGATCATGAAGTAGGGAGGGTCAACTGTGAAGCTGATGCGCTTCCCTCTATTCTTAGCAAGGTTAACCCTAAACAAGAGAGTAAGGTTCGGAAGGTTTCTGCTGTAGAATTGCGGCACAGATATCTCTCCGAGAAGAGCGAGAGCAGCGACTGTACGAGCGACCAAGACGATGAGAGTGATGTTGAGAGTGTGATATGTGCGAGCCGCAGTGATCGTGACAGGCTTCATTGTGCGGAGTCAAGTGAGGAGGAGGATTCAAGTGAGAATGAAGATAGCGAAGAAGAAAGTGAATCTGAAGACCTTGAGATCGATTTGCTCCAAGCCCCCTGTGGTTGGTGGCGGAGCGTTTGTGATAGCGGGGACGATTCCACCGATGGCGAAGATGATGAAAGCGTGATAGACGATCATGATCTTGATACAGAAACAGACGATGACATTGTCTTCGACGGCGGCGTAGACGAGGCGAACTGCACGTCGGTGAAGGATAAGACGTCCAAGCGTTGCCTCAGCGCGATGCAAAAGGTTAACCTGAGGTGGAACTGTCAGATAAACGAGAATGTTATCGGTCGTACTTGCTGTAAAATCTCTTTCAATGAGGTGGTGCGAGTGGACAGTGTGGATAAGAACATCGAGCGCAGCGGAGTGGAATGGGAGCGGTACGCAATGGAGGCCAAGAGGTTTAGGGAGAATATCTTGCAACCTCACGGGGCTATCATAAATCGGGTGTTGGGAACTGAACACAGAAGTAAGATTTTTAATGAAAGGTTTGCCGAGGCCGTTAACATGGACGCCGACAAAGGTATCACGGTCGGTGATACAGGCCTAGCACTTCGTGGAGAAATACAACAAAGTGACGAAGATATCTTGGTCAAGAACATGTGTAAGGGTGCACATGATGTTTGTAGGCAGGCGGTGTCTGACATAAATTGTAGTTGTGAAACTTATAAGAATCCTGACTCGGGCAAGACTTTATGCGTGAAATAGAAATAAAGCCTATAACCATGCTATTTTTTGAACTGAATACACGCTACATGTTTTTTTTTTGTAGTAAAACATTAAATTCATTGAATAGTATAAAGCACAGAAAAAGTAAAAAGGTAAATTTATCTATCATGACAGACAAGCTTTTGAGAGATGATGGCCATGTGCGTCTGCTCAACAAGAGTATGAAAATAACTCCTGAACTTTTTTTTAGAAGTGGCCTTAGCAAGGTGGTGACGGTTGGTTTGCTGTCGTCTGGGTGCGAGGTGCGCATACATACATGAAAGAGCTGTTCCAGTGACCCTACGTGCAATAGCGTTGTGTAGAGAATGAGTGGCTAGTGACGTAGTTGACTCGTGATAGGAGTAGCTATATGCACCGTGAGGAGTGAGTGATATGTGTAGTATATTTTGGACATAACATAAAAACGTTAATACTAGCATTAGATTAAGTTAAGTTAGTGTTGCTTGTATATCTCTCCAAGAATGTTAATAAGATGGAATATTTATTTATTATTTTCAGGTAAAATATGCAACCAATAATTTGTAAAATCCATTTATTTGAGATTGTAGATATTTTACATCTTGTTAGTGATAGTTCCAAAGGAATGTTTTTCACAAATATTTTGCAGACGTGTCGGGGACTGGAGTCCTACCACTGTTGAGGCGACTAATAGGGGAGATCTGCGGCGAGGTATTTAGAATCCTGTTACCGTAACCCTTGAGTATCGTAAAAGGCGACTATTAGGGACGAACCGAGAGGGTTAGGGATCTCTTCCTCTGTAAATTCCTGCCTCAAAGGCGGCAAAACAAGTGGGAAGAGGAGGGACTTACGCCTCTACGAACCCTATTGTTAGAGTCGCTGAATGGCGTGGTTGCAGTAAGAATAAAGCATAGTGAGACTGGTCAGATGTTTGTGAGGAAGAAATTTGATGTGCTGGCATTAAGTGGGACAAAATTGAAAATTAACGAATGTGAGTTTGGCGTGGTATGTGAACGGAAGTTAGGCCGGAAGAAGGTTGGTACGAGAAGGTATGGTGTCGATATGAGTGATCGGTTTAGCTAGTAGCGTTGTCGAGTGAAAAGAGGTGTCCTCTAGATTGATATGGGTACAAGTCAAGTTGGGTATAGACTACAGAAAGATGAGCGTTTGCGAGCGCTTCAGGCCCTTGTAGCGAGACGAGATGAAGTTATTTTGAATTAACCTAGGTGAGTGTATTCTGAGTTTTGGAGTCAGATACAATGTGGTTTTATAGGGTAACCTAAATGCGAGAGTTGGAAATGAAGTGGTGCAGAATGTGGTAGGGAGACATGGCGTCCCGATAGAAATGGAAGAGGAGTGAACCTGATCAATTTGTACATCGAGCAGGAGCTGGTTGTTGGAAGCAGCTTGTCCAAGAAGCGAGATAGCTACAAGTACACGTGGGTAAGAATAGCCCACGGTGTTACTGTGGAGAGAGCGAGCGCTGATGGTTTTTGTGCTGATTTTGAAGAACGGTGAGGAGACTTGGTTGTGCATGTGATGGGAGGGGAGGCTGGAGGAATGTCTGGTCATCTACTGATAAACGGAAGACCGATAGTATAACAGTGGTATAAGGAGGGAGGTTGTAAAGGTGAGTAAATTGAATGTGGCAAGCAGAGCCGAGGAGTTCCAACAGGCGTGGAGGATGGAATTTCACAGTGTGAGAAGAACAGATACAGATACAGACACAGACACTAGGCCGCATCCCCCAGAAAGGGGGGTGGCCGACGGCAAGGCGCACCTCACACCCTCACACGCTCACATTCACACAACTTAGCCCTTTTGTGCTAAAGGGTCCGGCCGGTAGCCCCTCAACTTACACTCTGGGTCCCGAATGTACCGAGGAACCGTCGTCAGCAGCAGGGCCCACAGTTTTCACTGGTTTACCCCCGCCGCGTCATAATGGCCGGGCCCCCCCCACCCACGACCATCCCGACAGCGGGATG
>SDVV010007612.1:0-17681 GCA_016164225.1 Gammarus roeselii | reverse complement strand
CAACACGAAGTAGCTACAAATCGGCCGCCGACAGGAGATGTGCTGTCACAAATTCATTTTTATTTCTCGCTTCGCTAATTCAAATACAGCATTTAAAAAAATAAGTTTGATGTGTTAGACCTAAGTATTGAAAACTCATTGCTAGACGTTGTAAATGAAAGATTTAATGATGATAATAATAATATAATTTTAACTGCATGTAATACAGGAATATA
This sequence comes from Gammarus roeselii, assembly GCA_016164225.1. Classification (NCBI taxonomy): domain Eukaryota; kingdom Metazoa; phylum Arthropoda; class Malacostraca; order Amphipoda; family Gammaridae; genus Gammarus; species Gammarus roeselii. The sequence continues at coordinate 17,466 of SDVV010007612.1, read as the reverse complement.
CAATTTATACGCTATCGAAACAACGAACACCATCCAAACGTTGTCACAAATACATTATTGGCAACAACTTTTATAAGAATTGGGTGGACGAGCGAACAACAGTTATTATTATACCATTAACAACTCCGTAACAATAACAGCAACATCAATCCTTCATCCTCAGGATTATTAATTACAGGAACTGTTGCTTCTCTCGCCTCCGCCATAAATCCCTGGCGTGTTCATTAGGACCTCAGGCGGTGACACGGCTCCAACATTCATCACTCGCACTAATACATAAACACGGAGAGAAAGTTTTTCATGCGTATTAAGAAAACTGGTCGTGTGAGAGCACGTACTGTATAGTAAAGAAATAATATTCGTTTATGATTAAAGATTAAGAGAAATCTTCGATGATCATTTTCCGTTCGACATTTGAACTCATTGGAAATTTATTTGCTGCTATGCACAAAGAGAGGTTGTCTAGACATAATTACGTAAAAATATTCCATATGAAGTGGAATTCCACTTAGGAAAATTCAGATTTGTTTTTTGGATAAAGACTAACCCTAAACGAATTTTCTTTCGAACATTTGGCAAAGTTTGAGGTTCTATAACACAGCATAAACCCGTGAAACAAAGCCATGAAAGTAATTTTAATAGATTTGTAAAGTTCGCTGTGCTTTTTTTAATGATGTTAAACAGGTTGTTATGCAATGCTGATAAAAAGAATTACGTCTTGTATGTGCAATACTGTGCGATGTAAATAAAATTGAATTGTTTCTCCATTTGAAAGCATTTGTCACCAGAGAGTGCCTTAACCTGTTGTCACCAGAGAGTGCCATAACCTGTTGTTGTGAATGATCCTGATCCATCATCCTGCATTCTACATCTCAATGGAGTGACCAAGTAAGGCGAGATTTAACGTATTCTTTATTATTATAATCATTATCATCACTAACGTTTGTTACTTGGAGCGGCTTTCAGTGCTTGTGGTTGCTAAGGCCATCGCTCGCGCACAGCTTCTAGTATGTGTCTTAAAGAACATTAAAGTGCCCACAGTAAATGATAACATAATACATTTACCGTCCATTGTGACTCATTCATTTCTCTGCTCGATGATCTGGATTTGATTCCCGGTTAATGAAGTATTTGTAGTAGCTCAAATCACTTGATATGATTCGACGCCCGGTGCCAGAAGTACATTGCCTCTAGTGCACAAAAAAGCCTTCGTTGTGAAATTTATAAAAATGCTACAAAAATCTCTGCCGCATAATTTGGCGTGAATACAATTTCATAAGATTAACAACTTTTTATTTTTAATGCATGAAAAAATAATTATGGAGTGAAATTATTAAGCAAATTTAAACTTTCAAATTTGGATGTTGCAACTCAAGAGGTATCAGTCTGTTATGTGTGGTTGGTAAGTTATACGGAAGAGTGCTGATAAAAAGGATTAGAGACTGTACGGACTGCGCAATTAGGGAGGAACAGTGTAGCTTTAATAGTGGTAGATGGTGTGCCGATCAGATTTTTGCAGTGAGACAGGTCTATGAGAAGTACCTTGCAAAGAGAAAATATGTGTTCTGGGCCTTCATGGATCTGGAAAAGGCATATGACAGGACTGACAGGGAACGCTGTGCAGGGTGTCGCGTTTGTACAGAGTGGGCAGAAATCTGTTGGAAGCGGTGCAGAGTTTCTATGTTGGCAGTTGAGCATGTGTCAGAGTGGAAACCAAGGTGAGTGTTGGTTCACAGTGAAAGTGGGACTGAGACAAGGCTGCGGGATGTCTTCATGACTGTTCAATCTATATATGGATGGAGTGGACAGGGATGTGAACGCGAGTGTGCTGGGTCGTGGCTTAGAGCTGTTGGAAGCGAATGGGCGGAGTTGGCAGTTGAACCAGTTGCTATTTGCGGATGATACGGCGCTGGTGGCGGATTCAGAGGAGAAGCTATGTAGGCTAATGTCCGAGTTTGGTAGAGTGTGTGAGAGGTTTAAGCTCCGAGTGAACGTGGGTAAAAGTAAAGTAATGAGATGCTGGAGAACTGTGGATGCAAGAAAAATCTGTGTCCGCCTAAATGGAGATCTTTTGGAGGAAGTTCAGTGTTTTGTTTATCTGGGCTCCTATGTGGAGGTGACAGAACAAGTGGAAACTGAAGTGAAGGCGCGAGTGGAGGAAGGGTATAAAGTGTGGGTGCACTGAAGAGTGTAATGAGCTGTAGGACGTTGGGGATGGAAGCAAAGAGAGGGTGCTCTACGGAGCTGAGACTTGGGGGGTAAGAGCAGAGGAGAAAAGAAAGTTGAATGTTTTCGAGATGAAATGTTTGAGGAGCATGACTGGAGTTACGACGTGGTTCGAATCAGAACGGGGATGGTAAAGAAGTTGGAGGACAGAGTGGATTCGCATGTTCTGAGATGGTTTGGGCACATGGTGAGGATCATGATGAGAGACTGGTAAAAAGGGTGATGTAGGCGGAGGCGAGTGTTTGCAGGCCTAGAGGTAGACCGAAGTTTGGGTGGATGGAAGGTGTGAAGCAGGCGTTGGGAAGAAGAGACTTCAATGTGGAATTGGCGAGAGAGCGCGCAATGAACAGGCGTGAGTGGAGAATGGTTGTGAATGATTGTTTTTTGACGCTGCTCTGATGTGTTTGCCCACCCTTGGCATCACGTTGTCGGGATGGTCGTGAGTGGGGGCCAAGGTGGCCATCATGATGCGGCGGGGGTAAACCAATGAGAGCTGTCGGGTCCTGCTGCTGACAACGGATCCTCGGACCGCACTCGTGACCCAGAGTGTGTGTTGCGGGGTTACCGGCCGGACCCTTTAGCACAAAGGGGCTAAGCTGTGTGCTAAGCTGTGCCCTGCCGTCGGCCACCCCCCCTTCTGGGAGATTCGGTCTATTGTCTGTATTCGTATAAACTTTTACTATATTCTTAAAAATGTCTCAGAATCTTGTTTTTTAGAGAACGGTTTCTTATTAGCATGCTTAGATTATATTAAGGGACTTTCTTTTACCGTCCTACGGGTGACCGGCATTGACACCCTTAGCACGGTATAAGGTGCCCGGCGCTCGTTGCAAACGAGAAATGAAACTGAGACAATCTCAAATCAGCATCGTGTGTCGGTGGCTTCCTCTTTAGGTACTGATTTGATTCATTTCGAGTATCATCGTTAAATGCTACTTCCTACCACAACCTTTCCCTTTCTTGATCATTTTATACAGAAATTACACTGACACAGGATGCTCTCTCTGACATTCTACCACAGAACTAGTCTCCTTACTGCCTAACGACGACATAGTTTGGGAAGAGACGCCCTGTTGTTGTCTTCTTACACATGTAAACACATGTAAATACTCTAGTCATGTACTATCGGTTACAAAGATAGACCTTATTTTCAATTTCATTTAAATCAAATTGAATGTAGGTAGGTAAGTTTTTATGATTGTATGTTTCAACCAAACCTCTAGAGGGAATGCAAATGTGTAAATCCATACTTTAAAACGTACAATCTAAGTGTATGGTTTCCGCGAACAAAACGCGAAATTAGAAATAAGGTTTCTATCTTTGTAACCGATAGTACAGTAGCGAGAGAAAATTCTTTATAATTCAGGTATTATCGAAATCTTCAATGATCAATTATTGCTCGATATTTGAATAAATTGAAAATTTAATCGATATTATCCATTAAGAAGGATCGTCCAGACATAAAATGGTAAAAAATTTCTATATAAAGTCAAATTCCAAGTGGGAAAAGTCTAGTTCGTTTTTTCGGTTTCAGAAACTTTCTTACATTGAACAGCCAGGGAGACTTAACGCGACCTTGTCCAACCTCCATTATGAACCAAATCTCAGACTCAGCCACTTGCTCTGTTGCCAATTCAGAAACTCTGAACCGCTGGCAAGAAAGTTCCACTTGTTGACCCTATCGTAAGGCATTCCTATCACTTCCACAGAACACGAGCATTTGGTTAGGAAAATAGGGCATTGTTATTCCACCATTTCAGACAGTTTTCGTGGGTGTGTAATTACGTGTTTCACCGACCCTAAGCCAAGCAAGCAATTTATTTCCCTCTATTTTATTCCCCTCTTCATCTTTCTCTCCATGACCCCGTCACCTTAACCAGGTCCCTGTCCATCCCCTAAACCCTCCCACCCCCTCCATGACCTCAATGTATTTTATGGAACCTATGAAGCTCTTCATATCGAACAGAGGCCAAATTTACCTCTTCTTGCAGATCGCTACACACTAGCAACCGTCTGGCTCATGGCCCAGTGAATTGAAAGCCCAAAACACGTGCGCAATTCGTGCTCCATTATTGGTGATGATTTGATGCATCCTCGGCAAACGACGATCTTCAGTTTGTTCCCGTTGGGCCACGGGCATGCGCTCATTTGTTGTATAAATAACCTGGTGTAATTTCTCAGCAGATCTCTCGCCTCGTAGTTTATTACCTAAGCCTAACGATGCAGCCGGTGCCTGTCGATTTTTGATGCTATTTTTTGCTTTGTCTGCAGGCTGGAGTAATTTGGAAGGGCGTCAATGCTAAACCTGGCAACCCCAAAGCAGAGGTTGACATCAGTGGCAAGACAAAACTAAGCTAAGAATACAAGTACGTCCACAACGCAATACAACGATTCTTCAAAACAATGCAGTCAGCGCATTACAACGTATTGCTTGAATGTCTGAGGCAGGCCAATAGCATCCGGCCATATAGGGTATCTATCTATTTGTCTCTAATTTTATAGCTATTTTTATTAGATTTTTTTTTTCATTCAGCTGTCATATACGGAAACAATGCTAATGGTTTTATTGGAAATCGAAAAAATAGCGATTTCCAGGAGAACCTTAATTAGTCCTTAACTAGTCTTCACTACCCCTCCTATGATACTTTACGGTCATCAGCTCCTGCACGCTTTTTGCAATCACTTCTCGTTCCTTCGGGCGTGGTGCAATACAGTTTTCAGGTCGTGCTCCCAGTTGACAGACATAACCCTTGTGAACCCCTTTTCCGTTACCAGCTTTCACATCTCATCATCATCTGCCTCTACCTGCTCCCAGTCTTCGTGTGAAAAGCTGCCTCGATATCATACTATGTTGTTCACCCTGTTGCTCACAGTCCCTCTGCCTAATGGACACCGTCCCAAGCCTCCAGTCAGTTATTGTCCAAAGGACGGTGTCATTACAGAAAAGTCAGCTGATGGGCTGGCGTCGGCCAGGTCTGATGAAGCTGACTGGTCTCAGACAATCACGGACTGGCCTCAGACAATCACTGACCGGCCTCAGTCAATCACTGGCCGGCCTCAGCAAATCACTGACCGGCCTCAGTCAATTACTGACCGGTCTCATTCAATCACTGATCGGTCTCCATCAATCTCTGACCGGCCTCAGCCGACTTCAGTAAATCATCGTTCGGCTTCATCAGATGACTGGTCGACGCAGGCCAACCACTGGCCGGCTTCACCCAACGACTGACCGTACTCAGTTAATAGCTGGTTCGGTTTCAGTTAGTCACTAGCCGGAGTCTGCCAACCACTGGCCTATCTTGTTCAATTGCTGGCCGGTCTCAGCCAATCACTGATCGGCCTCAGCCGATCACTAGCTACTTCATTCAATCACTCTGAAAGTAATTGGCTGAGGCCAATTACTTACATGCCAGTGATTGGCTGGGAACGACCAATGATGGAACGAGGCTGGACCGGGATTGGCAGTGGCTGGCTGGTTAGGAACTGAAGTCGACCAGAGATTGACTGAAGCTGGTCAGTAAATGACTGAAGTCGACCAGTGATTAACTGAAGCTGGTCAGTAATTGACTGAAGTCGACCAGTGATTGCCTGCCAGTTGTTAGCTTGAGATGGTTTGTAACTGGCTGAGGCTGAACAGTGATTGCTTGAGGCCGGGTTGAAGCACAATCGTACTCCAACAGAGTGCGTCCACTTAGATAAATCGTTGTAGAAATTCCTCCTGAAGCTCGTTCAAGGAACCAGACCAACCCTGCACACAGAACAACAGGACATAACACAGGTCTTTTTAGAGCACTAACATACGCGCATCGGAATAATCAGAAGCAAGTTACTGAAGATATATTACCTTATAACTAAATTATTTATTTCCATCGTCTAGCGATAGGTTTTTAATTCGTAGTTCAAACACATCGAGCTCGATCATCAGATGCACTAACTGAAAATTCAACTCATCAAACTCAATCATCAGATGCACTAACTGAATATCAAACACATCAAACTCAATCATCAGATGAACTAACTGAAAATTAAACATAACAAACTCAATCATCAGATGCACTAACTGAAAGTCAACCACATCAAGCTCAATCATCAGATGCACTAACTGAAAATTAAACACATCAAACTCAATCATCAGATGCATTAACTGAAAGTCAAACACAATAAGCTCAATCATCAGATGCACTAACTGGAAGTCAAACTCATCAAACTCAATCACCAGATGCACTAACTGAAAATTCAACTCATCAAACTCAATCATCAGATGCATCAACTGAAAGTCCAACACGTCTAACTCAATCACCAGATGCACTTACTGAAAATTCAACTCATCTAACTCAATCATCAGATGCACTAACTGAAAGTCGAACACATCAAACTCAATCACCAGATGCACTAACTGAAAATTCAACTCATCAAACTCAATCATCAGATGCACTAACTGAAAGTCGAACACATCAAACTCAATCATCAGATGCCCTAACTGAAAATTCACGTCATCAAACTCAATCATCAGATGCGCTAACTGAAAGTCAAACACATCAAACTCAATCATCAGATGCAGTAACTGAATTCCAAATGAATTTGTCACCGTTCATATCAATTGGGCGGCCGCGGTTCGTACTCCACACAGCAAAACGTAATTCCAAATCTATGCTATGAATACTAGAAACGAAGACCTTTAACTAAGAAACCTATGAACATGTGGTTGGTAAATCAAAATGTGTTAACGTATTATACAAATAGGCCTATGATGCATGTTAGGCTATCATATGTGCCCACATTATTGAGGAATTGTGATGGTCGTTGTCGGAAAAGCACTAAAGTCAATGCAAACGAGCAGGAATTGCATTTTTGAGTTACTCAACGCAAATGATCAAAATAATGTTTGTGCACTACTATATACGTCCCAATACCCATCTCAACGGGTATGCTCTACTGTACACGGTCCAATACCTATCTCAACTGAGGGTATGCTCTATTGTACACGGTCCAATACCTATCTCAACTGAGGGTATGCTCTACTGTACACGGTCCAATACCTATCTCAACTGAGGGTATGCTCTACTGTACACGGTCCAATACCTATCTCAACTGAGGGTATGCTCTACTGTACACGGTCCAATACCTATCTCAACTGAGGGTATGCTCTACTGTACACGGTCCAATACTGATCTCAACTGAGGGTATGCTCTATTGTATCTGGTCCAATACCCACCTCAACTGAGGGTATGTACTACTGTATACGTTCATAGTCCCATTTCCCAGAGAGTATCCACCGCAGTGCATACTCTGCATTGAGTATCCCTTCAATGGACCGAGAAGATGAGGTAAGATGGAAGAGGGGGGTGGCGAGGGAGGGATCGCTGGAAGCCCGAAGCCGCTCGTATGCCTCATCAAAATAGCACCCAAAACTCGAAGTCATTTTCTCGCTGCAGTTTCCTGGTTCAACGAGCGAAGTCAACAACCATTTTTAGAAGCTTTCTTTTTCGACCTCTCTCGACAGATGTTTGCGCCAGTAATTAGCTTTTACATCCTACCCTGCAGCGCGTGACGGCTGCTTCTATGCAATTGGAAAATAAGAGCATTCGCGAACATTTTTAGCTCGGAGTTCAGGAGGCTGAGGAACCATACCGAACTGTGTCTTGTTGGTCCATAAACCAACAGAAAATACTTGCCGACCTCATTACTGGTTAAGCAATGAAATAACGCATATTGGATAGCGTCGGTGAAACCGTAAATTATGATAATGCAGTTGCTCATCTCTATTACTATCTAGCAGCCATGGCGCCTTGCAGCTTGCGGTGTTCTCTCACATTCACTCTTTTAAATGACTGGTAAATTTACGGACGACGCCCAGCAAGGTGTGCTGTCCTGTTTGAGGGGAGTCTTCCTAGACTCTAAAGAATCTACTTCGCTTCGTATCATTGCCTCCTGGCAGAGCGTCTCTGTGGAACAACACAACAGCGGAGAACATCTCCAAGTTAGTTCATCGAGACCGAATAGTCTCCATAGCTTAAGTTTTCGACACCAAATAGCATGCATTTTTTTAATTACACCTGCGAATGTGGAACATCACTATTGGCATCTGTTATCCCTTTCCCGTAAATATTTAACATGCAATCGAACATCCATCGAACCTGTCTTCATAAGATGTATGATGCAATTCATTACTTAATCGTATAAGCCAAGTAACCAACACGCGGTGAATACGTCAGCCTATATACCATATAATCAGGAAAAGCAATTCCGACCTTTCAAAACAACTGTGTTAGCATATTAAAATTATATCCGAGTGTTCTCATTATAATAGGATCTAATACCAAATATTGTTTTACATCGTAAATGTTTACATAACAAAAGATATGTCCAAGAGGACGTAATTACTAATACACAGTAGTTCGTTAAAATCTTTTCCTGATCGATGCTGGCTTTTTAGACGCTAGGGAGGCGTCCCGACAATAGTTTACGGCGACGCCCAGCAAGGTGTGTTGTCTTGTGTGACACTAGTTTACGGGGGACGCCCAGCAAGGTGTGTTGTCCTGTGTGACACTAGTTTACGGGGACGCCCAGCAAGGTGTGTTGTCTTGTGTGACACTAGTTTACGGGGGACGTCCAGCAAGGTGTGTTGTCCTGTGTGACACTAGTTTACGGGGACGCCCAGCAAGGTGTGTTGTCTTGTGTGACACTAGTTTACGGGCGACGCCCAGTAAGGTGTGTTGTCCTGTGTGACAGAAGTTTACGGGCGACGCCCAGCAAGGTGTTTTGTCTTGCCTTGTGTGACACTAGTTTACGGGGGACGTTCAGCAAGGTGTGCTGTCCTGTGGGACACTAGTTTACGGGCGACGCCCAGCAAGGTATGTTGTCCTGTGTGACACTAGATCACGGGCGACGCCCAGCAAGGTATGTTGTCCTGTGTGACACTAGATCACGGGCGACGCCCAGCAAGGGGTGTTGTCCTGTGTGACACTAGTTTACGAACGACGCACAGCAAAGGGTGTTGAACTGTGTGACACTAGTTTGCGTCGGCGCCAAGCAAGGAGGTGTGTTGTCCTGTGCGACACTAGTTTACGGGCGACGCTCAACAAGGTGTGTTGTCTTGCCTTGTGTGACACTAGTTTACGGGGGACGCAGAGCAAGGTGTGTTGTCTTGTGTGACACTAGTTTACGGGGGACGCCCAGCAAGGTGTGTTGTCTTGTGTGACACTAGTTAACGGCGACGCCCAGCAAGGTGTGTTGTCTTGTGTGACACTAGTTTACGGGGGACGCCCAGCAAGGTGTGTTGTCTTGTGTGACACTAATTTGCGGGCGACGCCCAGCAAGGTGTGTTGTCTTGTGTGACACTAGTTTACGGGCGACGCCCAGCAAGGTGTGTTTTGTCCTTTAAGAAGTCCAAACAATCTTCTTTTCGCCGGGTGATTCGCGCTTTCAGGCGATTAAGTGAGTCTACCTGGAGATGGAAGCTCGGCCTGAGAGAATTTTTCTAACACATCTACGGCGCATGTGGTGTACATCAACGTTGAATGAGTGAAATGTCGACGATTCAAAAACGTAATTATTTCACTTACCTCCGTTGAGGTAACTTTGATCGAGGATTGAGTTGAATGCAACGCCAAACTAAATCGTAGCAGCTCCCTTCTGCTTTTCAATGTTTAAAGTGAAGGTGACAGAGCTGAATGTGGTAAGCAGTGTTTAGGAGTTCCAGCAGGCGTTGAGGGAGGAATGTGATAGTGCGAGAGGGCAGGCCTGGGTAATGTTGAGGAAGAACAGGAAACGTTCAAAGATGCGTTGCTGTGATGCGCGAATAGTGTGTGTGTGTTGTGAGTCGTTTGGTCGGGTGCAGGAGGAAGGGCCGCGAGTGGTGGAACGATGAGTTGAAACTGTCGGTGGCGCAGAAGAGAAGAGCCTTTGAGGAGTGGTTGCAATCGAGAACGGTGGTGTTCTATGACTGCTCTAGAGAAGAGAGAAGAGGTAAAGTGGGTGATGAGAAAAGGAGGGACGCCGATGCGGGGAAATGGCGGTTGTGCCAGAATTTTTATTACATTATAATTTTCTGGAGAATGGTGAAGAGGGTGAGAAAGGAGTAGATTGGAAAGAAGGAGATAGTGAAAGAAGGAGATAGTGGAATGACCGGTGGTTACTGGAGAAAAGTGATGTACGGAAGAGGTAGGCTGAGTACTTTGATGATTTTTTAAATGTTGAGTAGGTGAGAGAGGTTGACATTATTGCTCTAGGGCTTGTTGAGGACATACTATGGAAGAGATGCAGGAGGCGGTAGAGATGAAAAATGCAGGGCAAACCCCTCCTTAGGACGTCGTTGCGACTTAGTGCATGAAGAGGGGTGGAGAAACAGCAGTCGAATAGCTGGTGTCGATTGAGAGGCGCCGTGCTTGCATTGTTCCACTGTATAAGGGCAAAGGAGATCAAAATGAATTTTGCAACTTGAGGGGAATCAGATTGTTATGGTTTACCGCAAGTCGTACGGGAGGGGGCTATTCACGAGGATTGCAGACAGTACGAGTGGTGCGATTGGCGAGGAACAGTGGGTCTTCAAGAGTGGTTGAGGGAATGCCGATCAGATTTATGATGTGAGACAAGGCTATGAGAAGTACCTTGCAAAGAGAAAGGACATGTACTGGCCCTTCATTGATCTGAAAAAAAGTCGACGACACAGTCGACAAGAAGGCGCTATGTGGTGGGTATTGCGTTTGTCTAAAAAGGAGGGGAATTTGTTGAAACTAGTTCAGAGTTTTTATGTTTGCAGCAAAGCAGGCGTCAGAGTGAAGACCGAGAAAAGTGCATGGTTCACAGCGAAAGTGGGACTGAGAAAAGATTGCGTTATATCTCCTTCGCTGCTCAATCTCGACATGGATGGAGTGGTCAGGAAGATGAACACGAGTTTAATGGGTCGAGGCTCAAAGCTGTTGGGAGCCTATGGGAGAAGTTGGCAGTTTAATCGGTAGCTGTTTTCGAAAGAAACAGCACTGGTGTCGGATTCGGAAGAGACGTCGGAGTTTGTTAGAGTGTGTGAGACAAGGGAGCTGCGAGTTAACCTTGGTAAAACTGTTAGCTAATGAGAGGTTCGAGGAATACCAAATCGAGTAGAAGTAGTGTCCTCTTAAATGGAAAGTTATTGGAGGATATTCAGTATTTCAAGTACCTGGGCTCTCATACAGAGAAGACTGAACTAGTGGAAACAGAAGGGAAATCGTGAGTGAAGGGTGGAATTAGCTGTTGAACGTTGGGTATGGAAGCAGCGAGAAGATCGTATAAGCGAGGAGTTTTCCCAATCGTGCTCTACTAGGTTGAGACTTGGAGGGGGGGGGGCGACATTAGATAAGAGGAGAAGGTTGAATGTAGAGCTGAGTAGATTCGCGTGTTCCGAGGTGAGTGGGCGTTTAGGTGGATTGATGGCATGAAGCAAGCGTCAAGAAGTAGAGACATAAGTGTGGAGCGGCCAATGGATAGGCGTGAGTGAAAAGAAGTTGTTAATGGATGAGTTTTGACGCTAACTTTGTGTGCTTTCCCGTCCTTGGGGTCTCGCTAAGAACCGGAATGATCATGGGTGGGGGAAGGCCTGGTTACTACAACGCGGCAGGGAAAAACCAGTTAACGCTATCGGGCTCTGCTGCTGGCACTTATCTCGGATCTCTCTCCTGATCAGAAGTGTCAAGCGGAGTCTCTTGGTCGGTTTTTTAACGCCAAAGGATTAAGTTTGTTTGGTTTGCGTGTGCGTATGAAAGAAATGTGAGGTGCGCCTTGCCGCAGGAAACCCTCCATTTTAAGGGATTCGGTATCGTAGTAGCTTATATGTCTGCAAGACACAACATTTCAGCGGCGCTGAAATGAGGAGGATGCAGGGAGTGGTCTATACCGAAGTGAGACCTGTCAGCAACCTAGCCTCGCAACTCCGCAACCTAACCTCGCAACCTAGCCTCGTAATGTCCGCGAGCCCACAGCTCGCAGGTGTCCCCGTTCCTTAATAACCCGCAGTTACGCCTGCTGCTCCGGAACAACCCGGAGTTTAGCCTACTGCTCCGGAACAACCCGGAGTTTAGCCTACTGCTCCGGAACAGTTTGTCACTCAGACTACTGATCCGTTGCGTGAGTCTATATTTCATCAGCCTACCTCTATATGAATTTTGGAAAACAATTTTGTCACTTCAAAATTTATATCATACACTGATTATGTCAATATATCCACATTGATTACATTGGGACGCGAGGAATTAGTGGAACACACTTAATCGAAATAGGGGCACATTTTAAAGACTCCAATGCACCGTGAATGTTAAAATGGGCAAACAAGTTGAGGATGCATCTGTAGATGACTAGGACTGGGTACTTGACACAAAAGCGATCCAGCTTTTAAAAACACTTTGCAATCTGAACTGATTGAGGATGTCGGGGTAGATTTGCAGAACAAATTAGAAAAACAGGAGCGAGAAGGTAGTGGCTGGAGCATTCATACAGTAACCAGTGTAGAGCTCAAATTCTACGAGACGGGGGTTAATGGAATAAAACGTATGGGGATAATGTTCCTTGGCCCAAAAACTGTCTAGGTCGCTTTCACATAGTCAACATCGAGACAAAAAACAATAATGTTGTGCTTACTAGCATGGTTGCGCACTTCCATTTACCTGAAAATACACACCTCTCAACTTTTAAACAACAATCGGAGCGTACTTACCTCCCATACAAAAACACATACTTCAACTCTCCAAAATTTGCCATGGACATAAAAAGCTACTGTGAAGTTAACAATAGACTGTATCAGCTCACTAAAGAAAAGGAAGGTTTTGGTCTGGTCAGTGTATACAGAGGCAGTTTAGAAGCCAGTTAGGAGCGCACGGTCCATCTCGTGCAAATATTAGATGCCAATCATGTCGGGCTAATACCGTGTTTCTCTTCATTTATGAAAACATTTAGAAACTGGAGATGTAGAAGTATATTTTTTGTCCATTCTGCATGCAGGGCATGAATGACAGATAAAAAATTGGACACGTAAAATTGTGTTCATCCAGTACAGGCTTGCAAAACATAATTATGACTTACGAAGACGAAATGTACGCGACAGTGAAACCACCCGTTGTTCGTTATTATGACTGTGTGTCTGTTCTGGAGCCAAGCCAAGAGGGAAAACATGTAGTTAACATACACAAGTTGTGCATGTACAGTTATACTCTAGTGGAATAGACGGAATAATTGTAAGGCACAAAGTAGTCTATTCGACTTCAGTCCCCCTTGAGGAGATGGGGACGCATCTTGCCAAGAATATGTTGCTGGATTATAATGATTACACGGACACCTTACCGTTGTACCCCGTCTTCGTCCTTACAAAGCAAGACTTTAAAGAATATTGCAGAAGCAAGACATGTGAGAGCTGCGGGGACACTTTAGAAGAAAAAGGTAAACAAAAAGAGTTCGTCACCATAATCATTACATCGAGGGTGTCTTCGGATCCCATAAAGAAGTAATATCTGGCAACTATATTACGGCTCTATGCTTCAAACTCAGGTATATGCCTTGTATAGCTCACAATGCATCGGCCTATGATATGAGATTTATATTGAGATGATTGAACGGCAAAACTATTACTAATATAAATGTGTTGTCAAAACAGTAGGACAAAATGTTCAGCATCTCCGTCTTCTTGAACGTTGACACGAGCAGGTACGGTGTCAAGTTTATCGACTCCTACTCGTCTTGCAACACAAGCTTAGACAGCCTTGCCAAAAAACTTGAAGAGAGTGGCCATGACATGCCGCTCCTCAAATCCCATCTCACAAGTCTCGGCTACAGTGACAAGGTTTTAGACCTCACTACTCGAAAAGGGCATTTTGCTATGAGGCCATCACATCGGATTCTGTGCTGGACCAAACAGACATCCCATCGCAACAAGCCTTTCACAGTCAACTTCGAGCCAAAAGAATATTGGACTCAGATTATGCTGAAGTGATTGAAATGTGGCAGGCAGCCAACGGCAAGACACTCCGTGACTGCAAGATCATCTACCTCCTCATCAACACGCGATTATACCTTGGACCCCGTCCATTTTGGGAGCGCCCCTGGCTTTGCAACGCCAGCTGCTCTCTACGAAGGCAAGATGAAATTAGAGTTGGTCAAATATATCGATCTACTCCACTTGATTGTCAAGTGGAGTTGACGAACGGTCTTACCAAGATAAACAATCCCCGATGCAAAGAATTTGACCCTAAACTACTTTTGTTTTCAGCAGCAATGTGGAACTTTAACAGTCTTTATGGTGGATGCTTGAGCGAGCCCCTTGTCATTGGCATTCGAATTGGTAAACGCGGACTGTTCTGGTGAGAGCACGTACATTGTCTGTATCGATGCCCAAGTCAGCGACGAAGTTGCATGAAAAACCGACGAGCTGGCACTACTGCTACATCACAAAGAAGTTAGCTTGAACGATGTTTCGCCCTTCACAAAAAATCTCTTGGCAGGCTCGGAACATCTCAAAAACAGAAAATGAGCAGATCGTAAGCTGGCTGCTAGTCATCTACCCCAAACTTACTAGTACTCCTCAGACAAAAATTGGAAGTCACCAAGGGTCATCGAATTTTTCGAATAAAACAAGAACCCGTCTTTATATCCTTCATTATGAAAAATATCGACAAATTTCAAGAGTCTACGAACTCCTTCGAAAAGTCTCTATAAAAGCTTTTATCAAATAGTATATACGGCAAGCTTTTGTTCAATCCGCTCAAAGCCTAGAGGCAAAGGTTATGTGCACAGCCAACGAGTTGCGAAAGCACGCTGCCAACTCCTCCTGAAAAACTGTTACGCTATAGGCCCCGGGACAGTCATCGTGATCCTCACGCAGAAAAATATCCGAATGGTTCACCCACTCCTAGTTGGGTTCTACGTGCTTGAGAAAGCTAATGAAAAAGTCTACAGCTTCTTTTATGACCCTCTGAAACCACGCTACGGTGACAAAGTCTCGCTCATCTCCTCGGACACAGACTCGTTGCTGCTCCAGTTCAAAGGTGTGGATGACATTGAGGTGGAAATGCGGCAAGCTCCCTGGCTGCATACATGGACTTCTCGAACTATCCAAAAATTCACCCCTCGTACGATGAATCAAAGTAAGGACAGCTGGGACTACTAAAAGCGAAACAGCCGACGACTACCCGAGTGAAATCATTTGCTTGCAACCAAAGTGTTACAGTATGTTGCTTGAGTCCGTTGCCACAAAATCAGCTGCGAAAGGTGTCAAATACCAGACACAAGCCAAAATCAGACATGAACAATGCAGAGACATCCATAACCAGAAAACATATACACACTCTGAGACCATACACACCATTCGCGCACAAGCATGCCAGCTTCAAACTGTACGTACTATTACAAATTGTCTCAGTAAATTTGAAAATAAACGCTACTACATCGATGCGTGCACAACTCATGCCTATGGGAATGAGTCGAGTTGTATGAGCACTACGTTGAACCTACTCTGAATCTAAGTTGAACCTACTCTGAATCTACGTTGAACCTATACTGAATCTACGGTAACCTACTCTGAATCTACGTTAAATCTACTCTGAATCTACGTTAAATCTACTCTGAATCTACGTTAAACCTATTCGATATCTACTACTACCTATTCGGTATCGACGTTGAACCTACTCTGAATCTACGTTGAACCTACTCTGAATCTACGTTGAACCTACTTCGAATCTACGTTGAACCTACTCTGAATCTACGTTAAACCTACTCTGCATATATGTTAAACCTCCTCTGTGTCTACGTTAAATCCATTCTGAATCTACGTTGAACCTACTCTTAATCTACGCTGCACCTACTTTGCCACTCTTAAATTGCCCCTCGGGGGAGTCTGCACGAACTTCGCGTTAGGACTCCGATGGAGAACGGAAGCAACTACCACTACTACTTCCTGTGCGCACTCTACTACGGTTGAAAGTTCTAAATAGTTGGAAGCGGTGATACGTTTCGTCGACGTATCCTTCCTGTATGCACCACCGTGCATTTGACCCACAGCTGAAATTGCTAAATAATTCTGATTTTTGTTAATGTTGCTGGTCTCGCACCCACAAAGGTGTGCCCACCTACCAGACTCGATGATCTTCGTACCTCAACGAGGAGGCTTGCGATGACTGGCGTCTAGGCTCCTGTGGAAATAGGCCTCCACGCAAATCTTATGTCTAGCACATCAGAGATCGAGTACATTTGGTTATCTTACGTCAAACACAGCAGAGGTCTTGTATCTTTGCGAGCCGAACGTGTTAGGCGTAGCAAAGATCAAGTGTTGCTTTGTCGACTCAATTCGGGCACTTCAAAGATAACTTCATACGTTTTTCTACATTGTGCTACGTTGCAATCTTGAGCACATAAAAAAAAGGACCGTTGTTTATTCGTCAGAGCTTATATCAACATGGCGGCTCAAGGATAACAATCTAAACATCTTGAAACCATGTTTATTTAAAACGAACTGACTTTCATCGTTGAAGGTTAATTTAGTCGAACGAAACTGAGTAACACACAGGTATTCCTGCTACAAATTTAAAATTAAAATGTTTTGCAATAAATCATCATTTATGAAATGTAAAGTTTAGTACAATTTTTCAACGTAATATTCGATTTTCAATCGTTTAGTATCTTCACAAAACCGTTTATTACCTTCATCGTTCGACACTCTTTTCGCCCACTAAACTCGTCATGAATAAAAAAAATTGAACCTCAATCGAAGCCTCTTTCCAGTTATTAGCGAATTCTTTAGTATTCGTCAGGATCCGATGGCGACTCTGAGACCAACTTTCAAAAGATTTACGGACAAGACACAATTTTGAAAGGTGTTATTGAAAAAATGTTTGATGATCTACAAAACGGGAAAAAAAACATCCAAGAACATCCTGGAGTTGAGATATTTTCTTGAAAGCTATTTCCTTTTCAAGAATGTAGAGGGTGCTAATGATCATGAAGGTGGAGAGGAGGTTGACAGAAAAAAATGTACACATTTGAAATGAGAGAGCAACGTCTTTTAATTGTGTTGAACGAATATTTTTTATTTTGCGTTACACAATTTTGTGAAACGATATGGCCTCCAGCACCCCACTTAAAACGTCTTACCAATATAGCATCCAGTACCCCACATATAACGTCAGACCAATGTAGCCTCCAGCGCCCCACGTATAACGTCAGCCTCATCCACCACCACGCAAGCCACCCGTCCGTCCGCTGCGCTGGATATGTTAATATATA
>SDVV010007611.1:0-17681 GCA_016164225.1 Gammarus roeselii | reverse complement strand
GTTCTAAATTCACAACCCCCGGTGTCAGTGGGAGGCTCATCTCTTTGCGCACCCAGGGGGGGGGGGGGTAGCCAAAAACTGGAAGGGAGGTACGGTGGAGGGATTTTTTAAATCGAAATATTTTTACACAAAGGGACAAATAAAGTTAGGTGTTTAACGGGGACACCGCGGGAAGGCGGGTGAGCCTGGAATACTCCCAGGGGATATCCCTCTGAGGTGCCTTATTGATCTCGCCTCTGAAATGATGATGGTCGACCTCTCCAATTTAGTTGAAAACTTCAACCATTACGAGACGATATTCGGTCTCGGAACGATATTCGGCTCAGAGCGGTGACCGGCTCTTATTTTGATACAGCAAAAAAGTTTTTCTAACCTGGAAACTTGCAAACTTTGGAGCTTAGACGCGAAGAACAGAATGCGATGTTAATTTTAAACTCAGTTAATTGTCCGTCATTCGTTACGATACTGCCTCTGCGCAAAGCTTTTGTCTCGAAAACATCCAACTTTCTTCTCTCTTCTGCTCTCACCCCAAGTCTCAGCTCTGTAGAGCACAGTTGGGATAACTACACCCACATACAACCCAACACTCTCTTTGCTTCCATCCTCAACGTTCTTCAGCACATTACATTCTTCAGTGCACTCAACACTTTACACCCTTCCTTCACCCCTAATTTGAAAGTCACTTAAATAGGGACTAGAATGGGCATTAACAGTATCAGGAAATATTATTTTAGATGGATCTAAATTATGTCACCTTATCGGTGGAGTCACAAAAAGTTTGTTCAGGCGTGTTGGTCGACCGCAAAAGGCCCTCCTCAGGGATACGCCACATCATTATGTTGCCGTCATCGCAACCGGTGTAGAGGATATCTTCGTTGAAGGGATCGAAGGTGAAGTCGAGAACGCTGGCCCCGCTCATGAAAGCGGGAATCACCCCGTCGGGAAGCCTGCCACCCTTCTGGTGCTTGATGACTGAAACCTTTCCACCAGCCCCGGAGAGAGGAAGCGCAACAAATGTGCTGTTGCAAGCGATGCCGTCACTTTCTCCAGGGATTGTCCTGCTGAGGTCGCGCAGGTTCTCGATATGGGTGTTGCGGTGGCCTGCAGTGCCCTTCAAGTGGCGAAACTTGCAGATGCGGCGGAAAGAGCGGGTGCGAGAGGTGGCGTTGCGGCGCTGGGGGCCAGGAGAAGAGGGGGTAGCAACGCCCCCACCACTGTTGTCACACAAAGGGGCAGCATCAGCGGCAGGGGAGTCAGGCGGGCGCAGGTCGTCGCCTGAGGCGCTGTTGCGGCTCTCAAACTGGGCACGAAGAGAGGCCAGCTTAGAACTTGGCTCGTCATCTTGCTTATTGTCCCCTGCAGCGTCTTCATCGTTGCTGAGCCCGTCCCTCGCTCCAGAGCCCGCAGAGCAGTCACGCTCGTCTGAGTCGCTCTTGCTCAAGTCGCTTTTCTGCACAAACAGACACAGCACAGGTCAAATAGACTTATGTATCACTATCCAGAGTAACTCCTCCATTTCAATCAACCGTGTCCGTCTTGTTCCTCTGACAAAGCATTTTCATCTATTAGGAACGATGTCTGGTTTGTGACTTACCTGACACTGAATTTCACAGAACTTTCATCAAGTTTGTAGCTATGATTGACTAGCAGTCTCGATGTAAATGTGGCCATCCATTATCATAACGACGCTATATTTAGCGTGGAGAACAGTTATATAACTACTTTACTAAACAGTATGCCAGCAGCTTGCATGGAAAGTCCTTGCCAAATATCTATATTACATTACAAATCAACCTCACAGGGCGTTTAATGACATCATTTATCCAATTGCTATGGGGCGATGTAGAATCGAATATTAGGGAAGGAATGTTCAACCCAGGTTATAAATTGATTTGTATGGACATGTAACCTACTACATTAACTGGTTGGACTTCATTATGGAGAATTCAAGAAGAAATGGCCGAATCAAATACTTGATCAAATCATGCACTTCACCTCAATAGTAAAGAAACTTCAAGGAAGACGTCTCTCGTAGAATATACAAGGGAAGATTTCTATTACTCTGACAGGAGAAACTTAGTCCCCATCACTTGGCTTGCTGTCTCATCGACATTTAAGCAGAGGCAATAGTATCTCGAGCGAAAATTCATATCAAGCAATACTACTTGAAACGACAATTCTAAGTATACTCGAAAAAGACAATTCAATAGCAATTGATTTTTTAGGAGAGTCGCACCCGTCCATTTTTCGAATCTGAGAGAGCGTTCTGTGACCCTCATCGATGTCTTGAGACTCAAGAGACAATCAAAGTCTCCAGAAAATGAACAGCTCAGCAGCAACAGAATTTGTAAGGAATTATGTCAAATTTCCAACGTTTCAACAAACCCAGTCTAATTGGCTTTGGATCATCGTCTCGTGTCCCACCTCTCTTCAAAGGAAATAGAAGTCATTAGAACGAAGCAGTTCAACGGCGATGGAGGCTTCAGAGCTTCATTATTCATATACCTGCGTCTCTACAAACCCACCTCGACCCCCGTTTCGAAGGCCAATCGTAACTGTGCCAGTGACGGGCTGCTATTGTCGCCACACGAGTCGTTGTTGCGGGCATTGTAGCAGCGTTCTCGGCTGTTGGGCTGCACTGCCACACTCGACCGCAGGGCGGGCTTAGGAGCTGCCATGCTGGGCTGCACCATCATCCCCAAGCAAGCGTGTTAAAGGGACACACAAAAGCTGCAAATGGTCGAGTTCTCCACAGTGGAGAGCGCCACAGAGCGATCAATGTTTGAGTATTTAGCGTGGAACGTAGGTCCAATGAACAGTAGCAAAGCAAGGAGATGGTTGGATGAAAGGTTACACAAATATTTGCCCAAAAAGATACCTTTTTAGATAATTATTGTCCGCGAAATGATTTTGATTCTGCCCAGAAAGATAACTTTTTAGATAATTATTGTCCTTGAAAGGATTTTGATTCAAGAATGAACTAGACAGTCATATGTTAATCTAAAAAGAATTGTAGCTGCAGTAGGAAGCTTTGATAAGCATGAACAAGTTGCGATTACTTGATTACACTAATATTTAATAACTTCAACCAAATCTGTTAATACGGCACCATCTAAAAAGGTGAAGATATGTACAATATGTTATATAGTCACCAGCACTTCTATTTTCAAATTGCAATTGAAAAAAAAAGACATTAATGATCATTGATACTACTCTATTTTAAAACTTCACTTGATAATTTTGCTATATTAAATTGCTGGTCACTGATGCTACTTTATTTGAAAACTTTGTTTAGCCATTACGCTAGAAAATATTGCTGGTCGTGACGCTGCTCTATTTGAAAATTCCATTTGACCATTTTGCTGCTAAAAATTTATGAAGTTAGTTGCTCGTTGACAGAACGTGTAGATTTAAAAATTCTCCAGGCAGTTACAAAGCAAACTGGTGAAAATGTATTATTGTTTTTCAAATGGCCCCCACAATGTCCTCATACATTAAATGATGTCATTTGTAAGCATCCCCGTCTTGTATTTCTAAGATATATGTTAGATCACCTGGTTTGTGAAACATGGAATGACTGAAGATGAATTGCATTCAAGTTTTAGAACATGATCATCTGAATATGATCAATTAGTTTAGTGACCTAAATGAACAAATGAATTAGATACATAGTTCACTTGCATTACGTTTCTTAGAACAGCCAAAAAACTCAGACAATGGAATATTTAACAAGCAAATGGGTAGAGCAGAGCCAGTTAGAAAACCATTCAAGCCAAGTTAATCACTACAAGGCAATTTGAATCACTGTAAATTAACTTCGAAGCGTTGTTAACGAAGCCATTAAGGTATCAAAAGCCGTAGTAACGAAGTATCTGTTGACCTTTATTTCAAGCTGCTCACAATCTCACAATGAACGCACCTTCACGGCGACGGTGGGTTTGCTGACGTTAGCGACCCCGCGGTCGGGTCTGGTAGCAGGGAAGCCACTGCCGCTGCCACCCTCTGTCGGCCTTGACCGTGGTGCTGGCACCGGCACTCCGTTACTACCGCCGTTGCTGTGCACGCCATTGCTTTGGCTATTGCTGCTGTTTAGGATGCTGGCATCCTCTTCTTGTTTCTTGTTTTCCTCCTCTGTATCCACGTCCTCTTCTGAGAGCAGCGCGAGATGACCACGGTGGACCTAATTAGTTGATAGGGTAAATGATGAGGCACAGCGAGAGAGCAAAAAATTGGTGAAGGATTAGAAATGTTATCCCTTTACCTACTACCACAAATCAAGCTGAAAACATATTAAAATTAGCAGATAAATACTTTCTTTCAGAAATTATTAGCAGGCAAACACAAAATACAAATACTTTGGATCTAGTGTTTGTGAATTCATTAGAGTATTCCAAAACATCTAAGCACATAAAACTGCACTTTCAGATCATTATGTGCTAGAAATATTACACCAACATATTAAGAAGAAAAACGGAAAATAAATTAGTTTGTTCCGAGAACACGTCTTTCTGGAAATTGAACTTCTTCAGTGCACAAGAAGATAGGGCAAATATACAGCAATCACTGTCTAATATTGTTTAGAAACAACTCATTGACCTAACAAACAGTGAGGAGGAAGCAAGGAAAAAACTTTGATGATGTAGCTAGCTACAACTGCAGGTGTGTTTAGGCCAGAAAGAAGAAAAATGCCAAGCAGAAGCAAGCGTTATTTATTCAGAGAAAAACTTGAAAAAAATACTTAGAACTTAGCAAAGAAGGAAACCCTAATAGATGAAAAAACAAGAGAAAGCTGTTGTTTCAATCGAAAAACAAAAAAGGATTCACATGACCAAGAGAAAAGAGAAAACTTCGAGAAAGATATTGAAAAAGCAATAAATTTTACGTTTTTCTTCTTCTCACGCAGCTGAATTTGTGATCACCAAAACTAAAATTGACTCTTTAGTTTATGAATGCGGTCAACAGGCAGAAGTCCGCATTCATACATTCTGGAAGACTTCTCGGTCAAAGTCAACAAAAAAATTGTAACAAAAGTGACAATGAAAAACCAGTCAAGGCTTGGCAGAATGTGTAACTTCGAAGTGCTATAAATAACGGGTGGCAAAAATATGCAAGCCGCAGCATTCAACAGTTTCACGCGCCAAACACTCGGTTATTCAATAGAATGCCACTGGTAATAAGCGAGATCAAACATGTTTCGCAAATGTCTTTACAGCAAACATCTTGAGGTTCAGAAGTTGATTGAACAAATACTTTAGCTGTGTTTCTGATAAGCGTATAATGATGATCAGTGGATATCCTGACAGCGGGAGCAACTCTCGATTCGAACATATTGCCGAGTCGAAATTCGACTGGTGAATGAGGCAACAACAGGCATAGATTAATGCCACAGCTCGAACCGTGAGTGTCCCCACTGCAGTAGTTAGGTGGCAGCTACGCTGTGACCCACTATAACAGCGAAAAATCTCCATGTATCCAAGTAAGTAATGGAAGCTTAGATTTGAAAGGCCGCACCTACCAGAGCGTGCTCGGACAGAAACTATACCAACAGTATGTCGGTTGGAAAATAATCTCACTTACAGTGTGGGAGGAGGTAGGAGCTGAAATAGCAGCGTGGCAGCTGAAAGTACAAGTCGATACTGGTCAGAAGCGCACTGATGTCAGTCCTTATGCACAGGAAAAAATAAGGAGAAAGAAAACGGGCTTCTCGTGCATGAGATTTGCACTCAGAGAGGAAACATTCGGTGGTAGGGTAGCGATAAGTGTACCTGCAATGTGGGAGTGTTGCGACCGGCAGGGTCTAGCGACACGGGAGCAGGGGCCTTGTTGGAGCCATCCAGCCACTGCTGGATGGTGTGGCCAGGTCTGCTGCTCCGAGTTGCAGGAAACAAGTCGCTGTGAAACTCTCGGAATGTCTGGTATAAATAGGATGAAGGGTTACCCGTTGAATTTTAGATAATAATTGAAACAGCGCAAAAATGGAGTTATCACGTGCCCCCGTCAATAACAGGATGAATGTTAAAACTTAATTGGGCAAGGATAGGAGAAGGGGCTCAATCTTTTTGTTTCACTGATTAAATTAGTGTCAAAATGCATCATGTGCCAAAGATGCAGATAGCATTAACACCATACTCAAATATGTAATCCGGCATAAAAACAATACTCGTTGTCTCACCTTTCGCGGCACCTGATAGGTGATGGGTATGACAGCGTTTGTGGTTAGCTGCAGAAGCCTGTTGACCTCCCCAGCCATAGCGTCCACGCCACGCTTGGGCACAAGGCACGCGCCCTTCGTCTGAACTGCGCCTGCACACAAGACAAGCGTTAGTAGACTACACCCAGTGATAGACAGACACTTGCAGCACACTGACAGGCAAAAGTACGCTAGAACTAGACGGTGCACATACACGCAACCAACCAACTCAATTTTAAAAATGATATTCAGGAAATTTTCATCGTAAAATCAGCTACAGAATTATCAACAATAATACGATGGAGTGATGGACTCTTCAGTGAAAGCGAACGCTTGGAGATAGTGCTATCTGAAGAAGTTCATAATCAAAATTGCGCATCGGTTCAGGGTGATATCTTGATGATCACTAACCAGCGCATTTGAACCCATGTTTGATCACCAACCACTGTGTTTGAGCCCTTCAGTGAGGTGCGGCTCATTCTTCTGGACTTCCCAGTAGAGGATGCTGACGTCAGCCTTGCCAGCCAGGAATAGCATTCGTGTGTCGGCGTCGTAGAGCGGCATCAGGATGCTACAGATAGAAAAGTCTGTATCATACACTTTGAATCTCAATACAAAAGAGAGGTAGATATCTACATTTCCAAGCCTAGACTTTGAACAATCAAACTGGTAAATGAAATATTTAAATGAGCAAAGCCCCAAAATAAAACCCAGTGATTCTGGCTAATGCCAAATAAGTGGCTATCTAAGATAACTAAAAGGATCCATCATGTATTCACATTTGTTACCTACGGCTAACGGGGTCGAGTGGTTATCAAACACTAAAGCAGTGCCAACCTCAGGTGTTGCATGTTATGAGGTTGAGCCTCTGCAACGACACGGCTGTCTCGTGGCGGGGAGATTCGGAGCCTCCCATCACCGTGTCAGTCTACTTAGTCATCCTCCATATTAGGGAAAACGACTGAAGGGCTTTACATACCGTACATGTCTCTACTATACCTACAGCCAACTATAATTTTTGTCTCGAATTTTTCTTTTATGTGAATAGCTAACTGTGATATACAGCTAGCTACTAAAAATCTGACCTTGCAATCTATCTACTGGGTAAAATACAAAAGATTGTCTGTCTCTAAATTGACGTTTTATATTCACGAGTTCTGCTTAGAACACAATTGTGACTGGATAACTCAGTTAAGGAATCAAAGATCAAAGCATGAGGTATCATCCTCACCCAGTAGACGAGTCAAACTGCTGGGTTTTGAAGGGCTTGTCGAAGCTGCGCACATCATGCAGCCACAGCTCCCTGACCCGGCTTTGGCTGTAGCCTGTAGACAGGATGGAATCGGTGGTCCCAAGCCACACCACACGGGAATCCTTGGGGCTGTTGTGGCCCGCGGTTTCCTGCACCACCACGTCGCGGGACACTCGCGGGTCGTGGACCCTCAGCACCCGATCTTTAGCGCTTGTCACCAGCAGGCTGCCATCAAACTTCCAGGACGTGCCCTGTATCTGGTCAGTCGCACCTCTGCAAGCTATGACATTACGAGGTGGGTCAGGGTGGCTTATGAAGAGCAGTTTTCTAACCATGCACAGTAAGAAGTGCATCAATTGAGAGCATAGTAACACACAATGTAGTTTTGTGACTATACAGACAGGCTATGTGGCTACGAGACATGTAGAAATAGCAAGAAGAGTTTAATGAGATCAGTACATATAGGTAACTGCCTTTTGGATAATCAAAACAGGTTCAGATTAAGGCATATATATCACTATTTGACAATATAAATGAAAATACAAACACGCTACCTGCTATTGAGGCATCAATTAACACAGCTAGCTTGCTTGGTGCTGCCTATTTATCTAGGTTCCAAGATAGCAATCACGATTAGGAAACTTACTGGAGAGCTCTTTTTGATGGAGAATATCCCAGAGCTTAACAGTATCGTAATAGGAAACCGTCAGCACGAAGTCAGTAGTTGGATGGAATACAACATTCTCAACTCTCTTGTCAAATTGAGGCAATGAGTATTCTGGGTTTGATAAGCTGCTCACAAGCCCATCCTCAGGAATGTGCCAAATGTGTACCTATTGGAGAGAAAAACTGGGTCAAATATTTCACCTGTCATCTAAAATATTCATGACTTCTACAAAATAAATCACCCGAGATCCCAAGTTTGCAATCAGCTATACTGGAAATTAATAGCTGGCTAATCATAGAACTAGCTAGCTTCAGAAAATGGAATATTCTCAATTTCAAAGTCTCATATTAAGATAATCATAAAAAGCTTAAAAGGCTACAAATCTCTTGTTGAAAAAGGTTAGAAATATCAAGCCAGAAAATAATCTCACATTATAAAGCTAGAAAATATATTTTATTATTACTAAAAGTATTATAGTTATTGATTAGCAAAAATTAGATTGATTGGCATATCAAAGAATTAGGACATGCTCAAATCTTCTAGTACACTCTAACAATAGGTATGTTTGACAACATACGTTTTGTTAAGGAGCTCAGGGCATTTGGTGTCTGAACTCGTGGTGAGATTAGGACGTTGGTGAAGAAATTCTAACCACACGTTAGGCTCCTTGGCAGCATACCTAGTGCTAGGGACTTCAGGCTGTTTGTTTTATTCTGATTCCAGGACAAGATTTAACCATAGGAGAGGATAGTCTTATGACACAACAGTGGAATGGTGAAAGGAAGACAACGCAGTAACAGAGCCGCCAAAAACAATAGCAAGACTGAATGCAGAGGGAATGGAAAGGCGTTTAGGATAATCACCCTGAGAAGGAGGGGACACTGGTCAAAGGGCAATTGACATTCCTTACTATGTTCATATTTTCCCTAGCGACTATATTGCCGATATTCGGGGTCTTATGTCTTGCGGCTTTATCGCCGATCAGACACTCTCCCGCCCTATATAAGTGAGGGCTGCCATACCTCGTCATTCATTTGCGCTTAATGCTTAACCGCGACAGGTTGTCTCTGAGCGTAACAGTTCAACCGCGTACTAGATCGCAAACGGACCACGCACCTTCCTTAAAAGGTAAGAAAGGGTACTCCTGGGCCCATCTGGGCAGTGAATTAGTGATCCACTGCCACTACAGAGCCACAGATGGGAATACTGCAATTGCAGAATGAGTTCCGATTATGCTGCACCTGTGACACAAGCCTGCCGCCGGCCACCGCCATCGTTACTTAACTAGCAGACGACACCTGCAATCAGCTGACACCATCGACGCTTGGTTTTGAATTCAGCAGTCTAAGGACAGCTTTTCCTACCAACATGCAGATGAGTACGTGTCATTAATGACAATCCTTCGCGAACCGTCCAACATGAAGTATTATATTCTGCTCGTAGGACTTATGCCCACCCTAAGCAGATGCCCGGTAGACCGAAGCCGGCCGTAGGCCGATGCCCGCTACAGGCAGAGGACCGCTACAGGCAGAGGACCGCTACAGGCAGAGGCATGCTACAGTCAGAAGCCCGCTACAGGCAGAGGCCCGCTACAGGCAGAGGCCCGCTACAGGCAGAGGCCCGCTACAGGCAGAGGCCCGCTACTGCTGTTTGGTCGTGAAGTCAGCAGTCTGTGGACAGCTTTTCACACCTGCATGCAGATTTTTATGTCAGATAGGCTGTTGCGCAGCCGGTCAGTTGCCGACGACGCCATCTTGAATCGAAAGACAACACCCTCCGAAAGCTGCGTTGGGCTGCCGTCTTATCAGACGACAACCGGCTAACAAATGACACACGCTAAGCGGATGCATGCAATATGCAGATGACTGCTATATGCAGAGGCCTCCTACTGCTGTTTGGTCGTGAAGTCGGCAGTCTATGGACAGCTTTTCACACTCCCATGCAGGTTATTACGTGTTAGATATGCTGTTGCGAGGCCTGTCAGTTGCCACCGACGCTATCTGAAATCGTACAACACCATGCCGAAGCAGCGTGGGGCTGCCGTCTTAGCAGACAACAACCGGCTTACAAATGACACACAATAAACAGATGCCTATGATATGCAGATGACTGCTATACGCAGAAACCTCCTACTGCTGAAGGGTCGTGAAGTCGGCAGTCTGCAGACAGCTTTTTACACTTTACATGCAGATTATTACAATGATAGCTCGTTTCGTGCACCATTTATAGCAAGTCTACTGCACGATGAAAGCTCGTTTAGAGATTCATTTAAAAGGACTTCTGGACGATGATAGCTCGTTCAGAGCATCATTGAAGGAAGTCTTTGGAACTATGATAGTTCGTTTAGAGCATCTTTTAAGCAAGTCTACGGTACGAGGATAGCTTGCTTAGAGCATCATTTGAAACAAGTATCTTGAACGATGATAGCTTGTTTAGAGCATCATTTGAAACAAGTCCTCTGAACGGTGATAGCTCGTTTAGAGCATCATTTCAAGCAAGACTTCCGAACAATGAGAGATCATTTAGAGCGTCTTTTAAAGCAAATTTTCTGAGTGATGATAGCTTGTTTATAGCATCTTTTATAGCAAGTGTACTGAATAACAACAGCTCGTTTAGAGCTTCCTTTATCCAAGTACACGTAACGACGATAGCTCGTTTAGAGCATCATGTACTGTAAGTCTGTTGAACGAGGATAGCTCATTTAAAGCATCATACTAAGCAAGCCTTCGTTGCGATGATAGCTTGCTTAGAGCATCATTATGAGCAAAACTTTTGGCCGAAAGTCTTCTGAGCTTTATAGCTTGTTTAGAGCATCAGGTAAAGCAAACCATCTGAACAAGAGGATCGGGTGTCACCTATGACGTCCCGAGGGTCAGAAGTCAGTGTCGCTTTGAAAACCCAACAACATACAGTGGCATCTCAGTAACATTGGATTCATTTCAGCCATGTGCGTATTACTGCCACAACCTCTTTAAGACGCTAACAATGTTTGACACTGAAATCCAATGCTAACAGTGGCTTTCGGGTCTACACTGCATGCCTCATTGCACAATAAGGAACTAATCAACTACATTCGGCACATATTTGCATTGTTATATGCCTCATATTGAATTTACTGGTAACATACCAATTATTTTCACTCATACATACATTATTTTGTGCTATGCGACGGTGATTGCAAGCGTACATTTGGATCAGATCTTCCCCTTCATACTGGTCTCTGCAAGGTTACAGTAACGATGTTCAAAATCACCCCAGCGACAGGCGAGCGATCGCGAATCACAGGACGGCTCCTCAAACCCAGAGATCCCTCTGATGACCGCGTCACAAGGAACCTATCCACTGCCCAACGAGGACATACAGACCAAATGCCTAAGGCACTCCAGCTGTTTGAATTTGATTAGAGCCTCATTTCCATAGGAGCCTCAACGTGAGTCACAATAGGCTCCCTTTCGCGTGCGAAAATATTAGTCATGTCAAGATGAAGTCAGTACATATTTCAATAGTGGCATATTTGCGTACTAGCGCGTACGAGAGAGAAAGAGTTATCACGTATCTTCGTAAAATGTGTTGTTATTTCTGAGCGTAATGGGGTGGACAGACCACCTCACTTGCACAGATGTTTGGGGTTTAGACAGCTTTGTACAGTCCGTTTTGTTTTCCGAAAGCGATAAGCTTTTTACGGTAGGTTGGGTCCGCGAGTAGGCTTTGAAGGTTGCACGGGGGATTTAGGAACGCTCGTCGGGCTACCGCGAGTAGGTTGCAATCCATCAGCAAGTGTTTAACGCTGATAGCCACTTGGTGGCAACAGGGGCAAGGTGGCGCGTTTGGTCCTATGTCGACATCCATCAGGTGGTTGTGAGTTTTCCACGTGTGTCCCGTGCACAAGCGGTTGATGAACATTTGGTCTTTTCTGTTGGTGAACTTTGTTTCCTATTCTCCAACTGAGGGTTTGACTGAAAGCATTTTTTGTTCACTCAGCCGCCACATTTCATCCCATCGGGATGTTATATGGGAGTTAATGATAGGGACCAATCCCGGTAATGTATTGCGAATAATTGTTCTTGGTGAGTAGATGCCAGTTTAGCAAGCGAGCCCGCACGCTCGTTTCCTCTTATACCCGCGTGCCCGGGGATCCAGCAAAATTCCACTGCCTGACCCGTCTCGGTCATCACGAAGAGATCGTGCTACATTTTACGTAGAACGGGATGTTCGTAGTGCAGTGTTTCAAGCTCAGTGAGGACACACAGACTGTCTGAGAATACGACGTATTTGGGGAAGCGATGTGTTTTTGCAATAGAGATGTCTAGCTCAAGTGCGTGAAGCTCCGCAGAGAACACGGAGGCCTCTTGAGATAGGGTGTCCGAGAGTGGGGGTGTCCCCGCACACAGCGGCGGCTCCCACTCCGTCATGCTGTTTGAAGGTCACGTATACCGGCCAGTTGGGTGCAACATAGGCTTATCAGACATGAAAGTGCCTCTAGGCAGTCCTACCTTGGAGGCGTTTAGGAGCAATTATCGTGCTATGAGACAGAGCCTCCTAATAACATTATACTAGTTCAAGTGCGCGGCTAAAACTTTATTTCCTCTCCGGTGGACCTGACGAGCACAACGTCCGGACGTCCACTCCTAGTCTGCCATCGGCTTCTTCTACAAAGCTTTCAACCCAGCTCCGTAAATGTGTCTTTGCGGTCGAGCAACAAGCCCATCGATGGGTGACTATCCAAGATGACGGATTGTCCAATCTGGAACGCATAGTAGATGCACCGCCGAAACTCACCACACAAATTGATGAAGCCCTGCCCCCCATTCGGCCCCAAAGGAACTCGACTCATGGTCGAATGTACACTTTGCGCTTCCATCAGGCTGCCATAGAATCAGAGCCGTGATGGAATTCGCTAATGTGCCGAGCCTCCCCCCAAAAGCTCACTTTGAGACCACTAGGGCAATATCGCTTTTCCTTCCCAGCACATTACTACAGAAGCACGTACGAAGGATCTCCAGCCCCACGCTCAGGTCGCTCAAAACCTGCCCGGCAATATACTCAGCGCGTCACTGACGGGTATTCTTGCTTGCATCCGTGATCCCATCTTAACAGATGGCACGCCAGTGACCCCACAATCACTGCATTGTTTGTCGGAACGCTCCACAGGCTCCATTCACACACTGTTGTCGGGAACCCTGATCAAAGCGCCTCAGTGACACTCTGGACATGCTTGCTGCGGAGTCTGTTCGGGCAGCCTTTCTAGCAAGATCAATTTCTCAACCTCAACCCCTCACTGATGAGGCGATCTGGAATGATTTTCAGGCGCTTGAAACCATCCGTAGGAGGACGAAGGTCCTCTCATTTAGGACCCCCCTCCACTTCAGGTTTCGTGGCCCTTGCGCCGCCGGTGGCACAGAAGCCTCAGCAACTCCAGAAGGGGGTCGTGCGGGGTTTGGCCACAGCGGTCGACAAGCATCTTCCAGTGATCGTAATGTGTTCCAGCGTAGTGCCATGCAACCCCAAGAGAAGCATGGGGATCCCAATACCTCACATACAGGTTCAGGGGCCCGCCACTCCACTGCCCCAAAGACCAGGGACGGGACCGGAATGGTCGGGGGAAAGTAGGTCACGGAGGGGGTCGGGGAGGCTCAGCAGCCAAACACCCCCTTCCCTCCTGCCCCAAGTCCTCATGTGACTACTGAAAGCGGGACCCCTCCCATTCCCGTTAGTGTTGACGATCTTCCGGCGGCCTTCAGCAGTCGCCCAGCACACGGGAACGAGGCAACGTGTTTGGTCCATTGCATCCTTTCCGAAGGCCTCTGTTGGAGACGGGCGCCACGACCCACTCCCCTCGAATACACTGCCTCTCACCGATAACCCGAGGACGGGGACCCGGCAACCAACCTTCGTGTCTTGCGTCTTTGCGGTTCCCAAGCCCTCGGGAGGGGATCGCTTAAGGATCGACCTCTCCAGGCTAAACAAGTACATCCCGTTAATTACTTTCCGGATGTCTAACCCACA
Source organism: Gammarus roeselii (assembly GCA_016164225.1). Classification (NCBI taxonomy): domain Eukaryota; kingdom Metazoa; phylum Arthropoda; class Malacostraca; order Amphipoda; family Gammaridae; genus Gammarus; species Gammarus roeselii. Next base: position 3,566 of record SDVV010007611.1, on the reverse strand, counting down.
AATGATACGAGCCGTGCCAAAGCATCTTCTCTGGTTCACAAAGTTGGACATCAATCCATCCCAGGTTCTAAAAGTACCTGGCTCCCAAACTACGAGGTCAGCTGTACTTTTTCTCCGCCTTAACCTGGAACCAAAAACCTTTACGACGGTCGCGAAACTACCCCTTTGCTTACCCCACCAGCAAGTGATAGATGCGGCTTTCTACATCGAGGACTGGCTGTTCTGGGCACCGACAGCACATCAGTGGCGGCTCAAAACAAAGCCGACCAGTGCCCTTCTCCTCAAGCTACGCTTCCACGTCCACCTGGTGAAGTCAATTCCGGAACCGGTCCAGCAGATCGACTTCCTGGGAGTGACGCTAAATGAAGACGTCGGGTCCATCGCCCCGACCTCACAGCACATCGACCGCTGCAGAGACATGGCTACGGTAATACTATCCAGCGGAACTCTCTCGCCTCAACAGCATCAGAGTTTCCTCGGCCTAATAAGTTTCCTCACGCCTTATCTGCTTCATGCGCGCCTCTTTTTCAACGAGATGGTGCTAGCAGCGCGGTCACTGCGCTTATCCAGCAAGCCCAGCGCTCCCAACAATTCTTACCGCCTTGCAATACAGCACCGGCGCAACAATATTTTTCTCCACTCCCACCTCCCACGTGTACTGTCTCCACCGGATTATCTCCTGTAGACGGACGCATCGGACGAAACGTGGGGGGCCGTATGCTGCAGCGACTAGCAGTCGTACGGCCGCTGGTCAGCAGTGGAACGCAAACTCCATATTACGACGAAGGAGTAGCTAGCCATCCTCCGTGCTCTGCAGACACGATCTCATTGACACCACACTACAGTCAGCGTGTTGTCAGACAACATGGCAGCTGTAGCCATGGTCAATCACTCGGGCTCCAGCAAAACACCGCCGTTACGGAAAATCGGAGCACAGCTCCTCCACTCGCGACCTACCTTCCTGGATCGCAGAACGTCTGGGCCAATCAACTCTCACGTCTCCAACCAGTCGAGAGGGAGTGGACGCTGACACCTCAATGCTTCGCCCGCCTGTCGACCCTGCGCGGTGCCATGCAAATATACCTCTTCCCACACCCATGAAACCACAATCTCCCACTATTTGCAGCTCAATATCCTCCCCCGCAAGCTGCTTTAGTGGATTCTCTCCAGTCCGACTGGAATCAGAGGACAGAAGTATACCTCTCCCCTCCATACAACCTGATCCCTCAGGTGCTCCATAAGCTCGAAACGTACCGCTACAGCGGCGTCCTCGTGGTGCCCTACCACCCCAACGCACTGTGGTGGCCCCAGATCGTCGAGTCCTTCAAAGAGGTTTCGCTTGCTCTCGACGCGTCCTAGCGCGTCGAGGGTAAGGTGGTGAACCCTAAATTCACGACCCTTCTCTCATTATCTCGCATTCAATTTCTAATAAGAGTTCTCACGATCAACTTCAATAAATCGCTGGCAGACACTCTGGTCAACACGCACAGACCATCGACTCAACGCCAATACCAAAGCGTCTGGGCTCGCTTCCAAGCGTGGCTGCTCACTACAGAAGTGTAGTCCATCACCCAGACCAAACTCGTGACGTTCCTGCACAATACCGGCAAGCAGAGGCAGGAACTGACGAGGGCTCACTTTCACGAAAATCCTCCAAAAAGGCGTTCCGTCCCACAGGGGAGGCTGGAACCGCTCTTTTTGACATGCTCGTCTCTCCTTGCCTCAATACTCAGACGGCGTCAGTATTGGCACTCCATCTAAAGACTCTATTCCTCGTCGCCTTAGCGGTGGCGAACAGGGTATCTGAGATTGCAGCCATGGCACGCACGGGACTACATTTCGCCAGTAACCCGCCATGCGCGCTCGTACTGACCGCTGACAAGTTCCTGTACATAAACCAGACCATCACCAGCACGCCACTGCTCATCTTTATCGCCTCACTGCTACCGGACGGACGGGCACACGCCCTGTGCCCCATGACTGCTCTCAAAGACAATGACTTTATGTTCATCTATCCTACTTCATCATGCAAACCGCTCAAAGCATCATCAGTGGGGCACTACATCTGCTCGCTTACCAATGATGCCACACCGAAAGTTCTCACTAAAGCTCCCAACGTCAGAAAGTATGCCTCATTCCTTGCTTGGACGCGTGGGGTCCCTCTCCCAGACATCCTATCCAAGGCGTTCTGGAAATCGCCCCACGTGTTCGTACACAAGTACCCTCTCTTTAGGTACCAGGTAGACAGGCCTTCTCATTTCCAATGTTTATGACAATTACATCAGCTAATGCCAGAAACTTTGTTACGTATTTCAGAATATGTACATAACTATCTTACCCTATTGTTTGAAGGCACTCAATGATAAGACTTCAGGTCATGAATTAGGTCGAAGTATTGAGTATGTAACTACTTTATCCTACTCAAGGTACTAAAACGTTACCATATGAGCCATTGTACACACTGTCTATACTGATATAAATGGGATTATATTGCCACTACCTGATTGTTCACCCACTCTCATACTAGTGGGCAATAGGTCTGGACTATGGACCTCTCATCTGGTTGGTCCAAACTTCAAAACTCAAGCCCCACATATTTTTTGGTTGCTATGAGCTAACAAGATTAACTGCCGTCAGCACTGCGCAAATATTTGTACTTGCTTATACATGAAGAGTATTTGGGAGCACAAACTCAAGGCCCGCATATCATTTTGCCGCTAGGAGCTACTTTATTTGCTGTTGTTGGCACTGAGCAATACTTGTATTTGGCTATAATTACAGTCATTCCTCCATTTATCCAAATAGGTTATCATTCCTTACAGGGCAAGTGCTTTTTTGAACCCACTCAGTTGAAGATGCAGCCAATCCATCCGATTTCTGTGCTCTTCTGGCATAAGATAGCTTGTGCTACATGATGTTATTTTCTATGCTAACACTAAGGCTTTTACGAATGGAAGAGGATATAACTTTTATTATCTCGATTCTCTTGATAAAAAGCTATTTTCCTATCTTAAAGAAACAACAGTTACCACAAGGTTTTACTTTACATCACTGACCAGAAAATATGTACCCGCTGCTTCCCTCAAGCCCCCTGCTGGCAGTTTTTTCAGTTTTTCTGACAGGAAGCAATTTTTCACCAGCCCTCATGAATAACAAGGTATGGCAACCCTCACTTATATAGGGCAGGAGAGTGTTCCGGTTGTCGATTAAGTTGCATGACATAGGACCCCAAATATCGGCAATATAGTCGCTAGACATATAAACGCCAATTTTGGCAAAAAGGTCGAACACATAGAAAAATCAAATTTTTTTGAAGAAAACACAAGTTTTGGATTCATTTTTTGAATATTGACAGGCATAAAAATGTTGAGAACAATATAAACTACTTTTGACAAATATTATCAAAATTCACGTAAAAAATAGTCTGTAATCTTTCCTCATTAAGATACATTCGAATAAAAGCAGAAGTGCATGCTAACACTATGGCTCTTACTACATTACAGAGAAATCGCTCTTCATTTAGAGAATCAAGGTAACAAAAGTGCTAATATATATATATTAGATAT
>SDVV010007610.1:0-17681 GCA_016164225.1 Gammarus roeselii | reverse complement strand
TTTTTTTTTTTTTGTAGGGAACAATTCTTTTCAGTACATTCCACGTTTCTTTTTGATTGTTTTTGCACTGTTTACTGCTGGGACTGTCTCCCAATTTGGGGAAAGAGGGACGATGGTACTGGAAAACTTATAACAGCTGGAAAAAGTTCAAATGTTAAAAAAAAAGTGGATTATTGTGTTATTATCCGGATTTTTTTAAATTCAGACTTGTATACAATGATGCGATGTACGATTGACCACTCGTGCCGACTGGTATTGTATAAAAGAATAATGGTATTTAAAACAGTATTATGATATGAATCTAGCGACTAAATAGTTTAGAAAGATCGAGGCTTGTTTCGCAATGATCAGTAGAGGAATCATTTTATATATTATAAAATGATGGGATAGATGAAACTGACGATTGAAACTTTTGTAGCCCAGCCACAGTAATTTTTACGATCATAGAATTTTTCCGATCATGATAATGATACATCAGTGTTTAATTTAACAATGATGTTCATCAACCCATAAAGTTCTCCATCCATTACAAATTTCTTCAACTTTGAGCTCAATAGAAAATCAAAAGGCTTGAATTACAGCGAGTTACTGCTTTAAAAAACTCCGCTATACTTCTTTGTCTCTCCTTCTTAAACAAGGAACATTCGTTCTTCTACACGCCTTTACTTTTTTAAACAAATCTTCCATCTATTTAATTGGCTTATTTTTAGGCGGTTGCTAGGGGAGTAAATTAGACACAGAGATCAGAGATACTGTGACTTTGATGAAGGAAAAAATGAAAAAGCGGGTAACTCCTGAACGAGAAATCAGGACACTGGAGTTCAAACATGTTGCTAGCCTTCTGAAGCAAATTAAAATAGGCATTCTTATGACAAGATAACGTTTTCTTGACAACATCTAGTAGCCTACTTGCGGCAAGATCCTATGCTAATTAATACATCGCTGAGATGTTGTGTATAGACAGGAAAATTACTCTATATATTTTTTTGGAAGACGCGAATATTTTGTCCCAGTAATTGAAGAAGCGATGATTGATTAACAGGAGAGAAATAATCCTAACACCCAGTGATGTATACGTCATCGGAAAACTGCACAGTAGTCTACGGTGAAAGCTACCAATACTTCATTTACTAGGACATCATCCTTTCAAGGAATGGAGAAAACTAATTTGAGTCGCCCAGCTTCATTTTATGAGGTAAATCTACTGTATCCGCTCTTATGTCACTTCTTCTCAGTAACTGAAATGAGTTAAGACAAATAGATTATTTTACATAATTAGTTATACCCCACAAGTAGGGTTCCCTTTCTGTGACAGAAGATTTGTTTATTTTCTCCCCCTGTTAAGGTCAATATTTGGTAGGTGATCATTGTTTGGCAGGGATTATAGTGAAAATTATACTAGTATACCGGAATCCATGAATATCAGTATGGGAAGAGGATGTATTTTTCGACGAGTAGGTCAATATCATTTACTTATCCCATGAGTGTATCATGATGGAGAACTTCAACCTTGAGGATATCAATTGGCCATCACTGGAGGCTGAAATAAGGGATGACCGGTTAATTTAACTCGTTAATAATAACAACATTAAACAGTACGATGAAGGATTATCCGAAGAGCCTAAGATCTTGGACCTTGTTTTGTCCATTGAAGAACAATTAGGTGAACTGAAAACAGTTGAAAATAAAATACGGGATCACCATACTATTGAATTCCAAGTCCCAGCCAATCAAACAATATGGGAATCAGCAAGGAATAACTACAATTTTCGAGGAGCGAATTTTGACGGCGTCTGGGAAGAAATCACAAGAATAGACTACGGGAACCAATTCGATGGCAGGACCGCTGATGAATGCGTTACGTATTTGAGAGAAAGGGAGGTGCAAGCAAGCAAGCGATACATCCAGGGAGAAAAGCTCAAATAAACCATCTCTCTTGGATGAATAATGAAGTTCAAGAAGCAATTGCTTGCCGGCAGACATTGTACCAAGTCCACAAAGCTAATCCGACACAAGAGTCAAAACGAGCGTATGCGCGGGCTGGTGGAATAGTTAAGAGAGTGGTCATAAGCGCCGGGAGGAACTAGTAAAAAATGTTGCCGAATCGGCCAACGTAGACCTAGAGGGTTCTATGCATGTGTGGATGAGAAACGTGTTATTCGTGATAGTGTTGGATCTCTACGAAATAGTGAAGGTGATCTAAAATCATCCGATGCAGACATGCCTTTGACCCTCAACGAATACTTTGCAAAAGTTTTCATTGATGAGAATCTGAATAATCTATCAAAAATTGAACTACCTGGAGATGTGCAATCGCGATAAACGATTTTTTCCTCGATATTGCCGTAGATTAACAACTAAATATATTATATATTCACAAATCTACAGGACCAGATGATCTGCATCCGAGAATATTACGGAATCTCTCCGAAATCATAAGTAGTTCACCCGGAGGATTTTAATAGGTCTGTTACTACTGGAATGATTCCAGAAGATTGTAAAACAACAAACATTGCAGCCACATTCAAGAAGAGCAGTAGGCAAGAGCAACAAAACAATAGATCAATTAGTCTCACAACTCTGGTCGGCAAAAAAAAAATTGAAAGTTTGATTTTAAAAATATAACTTGTGACCTCGAGAGAGACCTCCTCATCAAGGAAACCATAACAGGCCTCAGAGGTAAACTTAGCTGTCTGTCCAATCCTTAGACCTTTTCAATAAGGTCACAGGGATAAACGACGAATCCATAGCAGTCGACCATTATCTTGATTTACAAAGGTGTTCTATAAGTTCCCCTACGAACGCCTACTGAAAAAGTGGAGGTGCTTGGCAGAACTGGAAACGTTGCCTGGTTGAATTGACAACAGGGCTGCTAGAAACGGGTGTGTGTCGACTTAGGAAAAAGTCAATGGGCTGTGGAAACAGCTGGAGTTACCCAAGGCAGTGTTCATAAGCCCTTCTCTTCATAATCTATTTAAATGACCTCGTTATCAATGTAGAGGTAATTTGTATAGATGACCAAGTGATCACAATAAGCTCACGACGCGGTCGCTTAACTATCAAATGGAATCTTTGTAAACTAGAGGATTGGTCTGATGAGTGTCAAATGAACTTTAATTTTGACAAATGCATTGTTATAAGCATATAATATAAATCGACCAAATACGAGATCATTGAAAATCTCAAGTGGAGAACCAACAGAAGCTAGCTACAACAAATTCGATATAGTCTTTGGCATTATAACTAGGAACATGCACGATATGTTCAAGGACATTATGCATCCGTTGTTTGCTTCACTCGTCATATGTCAAATGGAATTTGCAGAACATTTTTGGTCTCCTCACCTAAGGGGAAATATTAACGAGATGGAACGAGTAGCCCCGAGCAACATAAATGATTCCGGAACTGAGAAATATAATTTTCCCACAACTGAAAAACTGAAATCACATGAAAAAGACGACCCAGAGATCTGTTGATAGGAATTCTCCATATAACTAACTAATTTTATCAGAGCTAGCCTTTATGACCCCTCTGATTGAGGTTATAACCCAATTAAGGAACAGAGATAACGGACAAAAACTGGCTCTGAAGCTATTAAGCTCAAGACACCAACAATCTGGATTCGCATACCGCATGATATGGTTGGCAGTAATAACGTAACCACCTTCAAAAACCGCCTCGACAGACATTGAGAGACTAATCAACCCCCTTACTAAGGACACGTTGCGTGCGTAAGGATTATTCCCACCAAAGGTGGCTACCGCCTCCGTTGGAGCCGTCAGCATCCGGTTGCCCGAGAACGATTGCACGGCTAGTTGTACTTCAAATTCAATTTTGAAGGACTGCTAGCATGGAATCATTTGCCCGTCCCAGGCCTACTACTACTACTACTACTACTACTACTTCTACTACTATTACTACCAATATTAAACATTGCGATGCCTGGGATGTAGATCAATTGTACCTATGCCGTGCCAATTGATTACTGACGTGAGACGCGAGCCAGTATCAGATCGGTTTGAGCAGGTGTCAACATACGAACTATTTTTGACACTTTTTCGAATTGTTGTTCGTGCAAACTAGTTAGTAAATACATAGAAGATAATTAATTGTAGGGGTGTAGGTGTCTAATTTATAAAATAAAGCGCGTGCGTGCACAGTAGGAGGGCGAAGAAAAACGACGACGAGGACCCATGAGAAGAGGATGCAGCCGCTCCTCTTGTCCTGCTAGGTTTGCCTTGCCAGGCTGAACAACCCCGTCTTGACGAAAAGCGGAAGGTTTGCATTTCTGTGAGGTGGATGGCAAGATAGTCGAAGTCTTGAGGGCTTTCCAATGTCGATAGAGGAGAGACGACAGTGGCGACGGGGAAGATAGGGCCTTGGTAGAACGGAATTCGTCTTGGACCACCAGCTGCGTCATCAGCGAACGGGTACGCTGGGCCGACGGCGTTCTGGAGGAGGTGAAGGAGGACACCGCGCTTATGCATGATCCCAGTAATGACCTTCAGGCCCGTTATCACAGGTTTGTGGTGGAGGTGGAAGTTGAAATGGGGACGGTTGAGGAGGACCTTGTGTCAGCGAAGCAGGACCTTCAGTCCTTTGCTTCAACTCTGAGTAGAAACCGAGTTTTCGATACGAAGGAGGTTTGCAAAGTCCTGACGGAACCACGGAGAAGCAAGTATAAGTGAGTGAGCTGGTAATCCATGCTTCAAAGCTGGATGAAGAGGCATTCCGGAAATGGGTTGACCGCGGGGACCCAGTTCAATCGTTAGGGTTTTAATTGTTTACCCCTTACTTCCAACCGTAACGTACTGGGTAAGAGTCTGCAAGGACAGCTTGCATCCGCCCGTAAACCCATGTCAGGGCCACCGGTGCGGATGTGAACTTGCAACCTGCATCATCTCTAAGCTTAAACCCGGGCCACGTACTTCCCGCAGCCCATATGGTCATCGATTGCCCGGAAACGAAAAGCCGGACTAAGCCGATGCCTCGGACCCAGATATCCCGGACTGAAACCGTACCCTAACTCATCGGTGCGGCGTAGATTCAAATTAATTTCAACGGTCGTGATGCTAATATTCACGGACCTGGAGGTCGGAAATAATGATTGTCATAGGCGTTTTTATGTTTATCATCAGGAGGTCGAATTCGTTAATCGCTGTAGAGCAAAGATACGGGTTATCTGCAAACCCTAGCGACACTTAGAGGTGCCTCTGCGGAGGTTGAGGCTACCAGCCCGTAGTTTCGGATAATCTGTCATGCAAGCACAAACGATCCAAAGCATACTTGGTCTGAAAATCTGCTGGTCAAGTATGGGCAGTCGATCTCTGACCTTAAGGCATAAATGGATCGAGTAGAAATTACTTTCATCCTACCACGAATGAATGATGATGACGAGCTGTATAGTAAACTCACTTATATAAAACGAGTCCTCGAGACCATTTGCAAGTCCCTAGAAATATCCATTATCAACTTGTTTGATGACTTTCGGGAAAGGCCCAATATTTTACTATAAGACGGTCTACACCTGAATGACAAGAAGTGCCAGAATCGGTAGACTGATCCACTTATGCACTAATGAATACGATACCCAAATGGTAGTGGTCCAACGGGCTTTAAACGATGTAGTTTTGGTCGAAGAGAACCCTACTTAAAGGGCTTCGTGCCCGCATCAAATTCCCCGCCGGGAGCGATTACCAATCAGTCGCTCCAGGAAATGGAAGCTGCGGGCACGGTAGATGTGTTACACGACTCACACGAACGTACAGGCATAGTACGTACAAATTGTGGAGATGAAGAAGACACCAGGAACGATCGTGATCCTGGAATGCAGCCACGCCACGTTTAAAAGTCTTATTCTGTAACTCACAGTTCCCTTGAGTTCGACAATCTGCGGGGACTGGTAACCCTTGATTACTTTGATGTCATAGACATAAACGGAATATTGCTCGATCTCCACAGTAGAACCCTGTTATCAAAAATAATGCTACCAGAATACAAAATGCCCAGCGTGGACAAACCGATCCCTTAACGAAGACGGGGTGGGTACGTGCTTTATTTCTTGTGCTCAATTTCGCTTTTTATTTAAAGGTCATTTAAATGAAATTGATGGATGTAGGTTTACAACCAAACGTCTGGAGGAAATGCAAATGTTTAAATTCATACTCTAAAACATACAGCCTCGGGGCTGGGATGTCATAAAAAAACATGAAATAAAAAATAAGGTCACTATCTTTGTAGCCGTTAGTCGAGGTCATGAAGTTTGTAAAATCTGATAGATTTGAGAAGCACCACACTCCTCAAATCCATCCGATTTTAAAAACTTCATAACCATGCCTGTTTTGAGTTAGACACTATATCAGCCAAGTGCATGTCTAGCCATGTGAGAGGTTGTTTCCACGTCTCACCTTAAAGTGCGACCGCCTTCAAGGAACCACAAGTGTACAGAAGACCTATTTTTCTGAACACTATGTAAAGTACCACTCCCAGACAACTGGTCGAGGTGCATCCTGCTTCTGCGAAAATTATATTTCAAAATCTCATTAAGCCATACGCTCGTTTCTTGTAGACTAAATACCTAATCGGAGTCTCTGTGACCTGAACTCTGCGGCGAGCTAACAGGCATGCCCTTGGGGAAAAGTATGGGTCCTCTGAACGTATGGGTGTGTCCGTCTCTGCTCAACAGTCTGAGATCCGACCGCCTGGAAATTAAATTCTCCGCTTCACAGCTCTACTTGCCCCTTTCCTGAAGTTGTTAATCTGACACTGAACCGTTTCTTTCCCTGGATAAAATTCCCCGGGGTAGTAGTGATGTGGTACTAGTGATAGTATCTGTGCGCGATCTCTTTTTCTATTCATGCAACCTCCCTCTTCCTGTACGTTTGCGTGAAAATCTGAAGCTCCGTTGACTCTCGCCCACCCTTCTTCCAAGGTAATAACTCGACAACAGGACTTGTGCTTGTTTTGTTTCTTTAATTCAATCTAGTCTAATCTACTACTACTTCCCTCCGTCTCTGCTTGGCCGTCCAAAATGCAACCGCCTGAAACCTGCATTCTTGTCTTTACATCTTGTTCGCCCAGTTCCCGAAAAAATTTAAACTGACACTCGCCCGAGTAGTAGTAGGGTGGTGTTAGTAGGTAGTGGTGACAGTAGTGGTGGTCATTCTCTTTCCTATTTATACCACCTTCCCTTTCTGTATATGTGCTCGAATTTCTAAAGCCACGTTGACTATCCCCAATCTTCTGTCACTTCTTTCAAGGAACAACTCGACATGAGCACTCGTGCTCGTTTTGTCTCCTTACTCTAATCTAATCTAATCAACTACTACTATCAAGCATGAGACATTGGTTGAAGACATTGTGTGATTGTGCAATCGATCAGGATGAAACAAAACGTGTGAATACCTGACATGTGGCTAGATATAACATATTCTAACATAATATTAGTCACAAGGTTTATAATTTATGAACGAACCAGTTGACTTAATTCGTAATGCAGATGTGGGATATAAAGCAACATTAACTTTGCGGTGGATAATTTGAGATAATCTAGGGAATATGTAGGGTGTGGAAGCTGAAACACTTTGCACCTCGCTAGACAGCAAGGAATGAACATGATAGTTATTTGCTATCACTGTCGTCTCATTGAGGAAATACAGATATTAGGAATTTTTTGGCTTCAATTCATTGTATGGATGATGTTTGATTATGAAAATCAATTAATTTTTCTTTTAGATATTATTACTTGATTATGACGTACTGTTATTTCATCCTAATTACGTGTTTAAATGTGTTTCCTCAGTTCCCATTCCGCGTTAAATGTTTTCTACAGCTACAAAATTATTGTTTCAAATGAAGTTATCTTTCCACAACGTTTTCATAGCCGAACCTTTCAATATTTTTTTTGTAGCTCCAGAACGTTGATATCCATACAGCATGTTAGGTCGTTGGATATCCACCGAACTAGGATCTTGATGTGGCGCATGTGTTGTTTCTGCCCGCAATTCATTTGTACCACAGTCGTGCATAAAACAATGAGTTTAACGCACGGTGTTTATAGAAACCCAATCTGAAGTCTGAAATATCAATGAAAAAACACAACCTAAAATTCCACTATACTCTCAACCATTTTTCTGACCGCGTTACTGGTCTTGAATATTGTTTGATAAATAGCCCCGTTACGCGGGATGAGCATCACAATCAAACATTTTCTATGACCGGTTTGTCTCTACTGCCTGATCATTGGGCTCTCAAGTGATAGATGATGACTTAACCCACCGTGCAATCTTAACCCCTAAAAGCAGTTGCCTTGAAGTCAATGGGCAGCAATAGGATTTTATCGGTTGATGTTTAATGCATGAATGGTGCTGTAAATGCGAGCTCATCGCTTGACCGGTGGGTCAGGAAGTTGAATCAGTCATTAACACGTATCAATGGTTTTACCTCAGAATATAAAAACTCTTTCTCTAGACAGCTGAGAATCATCAAATCAAACTTCAATCGCTTTGAATTCTATGATTAACAATTTTTGAATTTGTTTGTTACAGATTACAATACGTGCAGCCCTCAAGATAATTTATTACTCAAAATAACAAAGTGGGGAGCATTAATACAAACGAATAGCAAATTTTAATACCCAATCATCAATGTTCACTAACCCGATGTTCAAATTTTGTCCGTAAAACATCGAATCGGAGCAATCGAATTTCATGACCTCTTTTCATTGACTTGAACACGCCAAGGAAAATCATTCACAAAGCAAATTCTTAATGTATTTTCAGCGAGTTACTTCGAGTTGGGAGATCTTTGATAACTTTTGAAATTGTTTTGTGCTGTCTATATTACGGCGCTTGTATTGTCTCAATATCTAAATACATTCCCATTACCAATACTTTTCACTTACCGATACATATCCCAATACGTGTAGTTATCCATAACCAATACTTATCCCATTACCTATACACATCCCATCACCTAAACTTTCCCCATTACCTATACCTATCCCATTACTTATTCGCATCCTATTATCTATTCTTTTTCCGTTACCTATTCCTTTACCAATACGTGTCCCATTTCCCATTCGTATCCCTTAACCTATACTTATCTCAGTAACTGCACTAATCGCAAGACGTACACTTCTCTTGATACTGAAAAATTCTTAGAATTTGTAGAAAGTTTCAAAAAACCATAACCCTATTTCAAAAGTGTATAATATTAGCGTTTGCTATTTCCAGGTTAATGTTTGGGAGTCTGATGTTCGAGAGTCAACCGCGTCAGTTCTGGTGCTCATCGAGCATCACTGGTCCATTCGTAAACACAGCAGCAATACAACATATGTCTTTCCGTGGAATGTAACTGTAAAATATTGAAAAGTTCCTTCTCCGGATTTTGCTTTGTACCTTATCTTTAAAGCTGAGTATTCGGTTGATGTGATACATGTTTCTATTTTTAGTTGTGCTCTAAGAACTTATATTCGAGCTTTCTGTTTCAAATTGGTTCATGACAAAACCGTTGTATTTTGTTCCATAATATTGCACCATTATCATCTCCAGGATATAATATTTCAGTTCCAGATACACCAATAAGAAAGTTTCTTCTAAACGTAACTTTTATCGGCTACTTTTTATGTGCTTTTCAAATTATTGGATCGGGCGTCTCAGAAAATGCTTCTATACTATCTCAATAACAAATATTCAGATAACAATAGTGATGGCAATACCTGGTGATAGAAATCTACCCGTTCTTTGTTGCGAGGCGCTCGAACGAGAGAGTGAATGGAAACCTTTTGCTTATTTATCTTACGGCTGAGAACGCAGAGGGTTGCATCGAACGCTATGCTCTCATTTTAACCCTGTCGCGAGCAACGTACCCATTGCATGGCACTTTATTCGAAAAATTATAAGTACATATTATTCAATTCAATCCATGACTCATAGAACACGTTTTCAAATCAAAAGTTATGATAATATTCCAGGGTAGTTTCAACAGCTTGTCTGGAGGGGGTCTGCTTTAGAGTTCAACGAGTCTGTTGGGAGATTATGAAACCCAGAGTCTTCTGTTGATGTCTAGTCTTGTGATGTCTTTCTCACGGTTCGCAGAGAAGTGAGAAAAATTTGTCGGCGGTGACCGAGAGGAAACTAGCGTATGCGCTAGAAGCCTCTCGGGAGCACGTCACGACGTCTGCCGGCAATCTAGCCTGCAGCACGTTGGGAGTATGTTGTTGACATTCTATACCATTCATGTACAACAATAAAGTTGCTTCGGCGCTATTGCGCATGGAGTGGAGTCCCTAGTGCTTCCCCCGCTTTCGTTGATACCTCATTTCCGGGCCCAGGTTTTCCAGTTTCGCGCTGTTTTTTTGCCTGAAGTGCGAAACGAATTGGAGGCGGGCGCAAAGCAAATTTAACCTGCTCGATACTGCTCGAGAATCTTCTGTATCCGTTGTAAATGTGAAATTAATACACGAAGACTCTTAACCCTCAGTCAGGCTCCAATGGAATTTGTTTCTAATTCCTTTAAGGTTAAGAAAAAAATGAAGGGACCAATCGGAGAGGTTAACGAGTTCGTCATGAGAACATGTACCCCAGGAAAGACATGTCAAGACTGTTGATGTCTCTAATGAAAGGGTCAGTTGTAGAAGTTAACGGGTTCGACGTGAGTGTGTTGTGTTGCTGCCTGGATGTTTCAACTAGGTGTATGAGTACATAAGTGTGTTTGAATGGGAGAATAAACAATTAATAATTTCTTTCATAAACATCCGTAGAATATTAGAAAGATGAAACGTGATAGCGTTGCCCAGTAACGTTCAGTCAAATGATAAAGTTGTCAAAGATATTAAATATTTTTCCCCTTTAATATCAGTTCAGAGTTCATGATCATAATCGCTCAGCTTTTGTATTGACCTACTCGGTTATTATATTATATTTCAACGTTTTATTTCATCACACAAAGCACTTAAGATGAAAGGTGACTACTTTCATTTACGAACATATGCACCAAGATTTTTATGTATATTTTCATTTTGGAAGAAGGATTGAATTTCGATATTATTCGGTCGGATAAAATCAGCAAATAGGTAAACATTACTTGTGAAAAACTTGCAAGAACTTTTAGGAAAGAAATTCAAATACCATTAAATTTATTTTGTATTATTAATAGAGCCGTAAATCTGTCCGTCTATCCGTTGAACTTTGTCACACATTAGTCGAACAAAAATTTTGTATCCCTTTGTTATTTCTTGTATCATGAATGTGGAGCTGAATTCCACGAGGATTCTCATGTGACTTGAACGATTAGTTCTCAAAAGTGCGCATGATACCCGTTTCACAAATACAGCATAAATGTGTTGCAGAGTTTTCTTGACAACTTTTGCGGGATAGTACAGATAATGAAAGAAGCTGAGACTTATTCATGGTACTCACGACACATAGGTTCACTAGCTGGAGACATGTGGCAGCGACGGGGAGCGGGAGGCAAGCACGTGAAACAAGGAAAAAAAAAGTATCTATACATGAATTGCTGTTGCGTCTTTCACTCCGTGTCTGTTAGTGTAAGTGTCTGTCTGTCGTCACGGACCAAGTCACACGATACGCTCATATACTGTTCAACCGATTCGAATCAAATTTGGTGTGAAATCTTAGCTAACAAAGGGGAAGGAAGAGTTTATGTTTATTTTTCAATACTGTATCTGCGATACTCCAAAAAAGGTACTTCTGTTCCAAAATTGGTGATAACATAGAAACGATATTTTCAGTGAGAAAGTTTATTATTCTCAAGTTGTGGATCAGAGTTCAACACGAAAAACTTCGATTGGTCTCCTGAAGCGTAAATCATCAGTTTCATGACACCAGCCGCATACTCTGTTTCCATCGTAAATTCGATAGGAGTTATCTATAATAGAATGCTCCAGGCTCCTCCAGGAGGAGAGGAATTAATTTTCAATTTGATTTTTTTATAGTAAAACGAATGCAGAAGTGACGAAATATGACACCTTCTCATGAACCTCTAAACAAATAATCAATTTGTTGTAAGATACAACCTAATTCTCTCTACTGAAGGAACAGAAAAGACCATATCCCAGGATCGAAGACCTCCATGGAAAACATGTTTTAAGGCTTATTGCGTGATATCTGAGATAAGTATTGAGGACATGCTTGTTGCAACGGCATTTGAAAGATGTGCACTGTTTTCACTTGTTTCAATATATACAATTTCCATTGGCATCGAGGAACTAGCTTCACCATTGTCCAAAATTCGTGAACAAAAGTTTATTTTCTTTATACAAATCTGGAGGCAAATACATTCGTTAAATCAAGCTAAGCCAGGATCCGAGAACCCAACATAGGGTCAAAAATTAATTGGCAATAAAATTCTAATATTGCGTGAAGAAAATAGAGTGACTAGGTGCCGAAGGTGTGATTGTTAACTGCTGTAGAGATGGTTGAATCTTCAAAATAAATGTAATAAACAACAATCACATGTTCAGGCATTGACATAGATTCATCAACCTCGAATCGTCCCCTCGGTGATGATTCGCATCTTGCCCTACGATCGACAGGAAATAAATGTTGAATCGATAATCATTTATTTTGTGTGGAAATAAAATGCCAGCTAAATTTATTTTTTTAATCTTTGGGCCAGGTTACTGTCAAGTCAATTTATTATTTATTATGTAATAATATTTCAGGCTGTTCCTACAGTTTAGTAAAATTCAATTCGAAACTTCAGCTAACTCCTGTATTTCGAGTTCGTCAGTCGATTTTGACCCATTTGCCAGGTGGCAGCACCAACCATAATAAATCGGAAGCTTTCTTGCCAAGCCCTCCATCGAAGTCATGATAAAACGTTTTATTTCATATAGCATCTATTTTTATATACAATACGATTACACATACTTGAAAACAGATTTATAAATAAGTTGGCCATTCTGTGTTTATTTCCCAGAGGGCGCATCAAATCGTCGGAATCCAAACCTTCGGCCTGCGCGGCTTGGTAATGCATTAATTATAGTGCGTTAAGTTTGATTCTTCCCTTTTCCATTGAATCATGCACAGAACATTATATCAAGTGCAAGAGTAGATACCATACCTCCAGGAACGCAAACCTGTGACTCGACAATGTAATGGTTGAAATGTATCTAATTATATTCCCGGAGTTTCTTGTCCGACTTTGCCCCTAATTAACTTGGATACTGTAATGATTAATTATTTTTGCGTGAAATTAATTACTTTTGTGCCTATGTGGGAGTCGAATCGTCATTTCATCAGTTTTGGCGCGTGAATCAGATAACTGGCAGGGAGTGGGCGACGCGAAGGGGCGAAGGGAAGAGGTGTCGGCATGTTCATAGAGTATATATTGTGTATATATGATACATTTGGTTGCTGAGTGCATATTCATTGCAGAACATGGTGCGTTGTATAGCAGTTCATTGTGGGACATGTTGCATTTGTTGCAAATTCATAGCTTGACCTTTGAATAAAGTTATATTATTGGAAATTACCATATATGAAAAATATTTTCATATTAATATATGAATCAATCCAACAGTTATAGAATAATTTGCAGGCAGTATTAAAGAATAAAATCCCACACATATCATTCATGCAGGAATGATGATTTCCGGACACTTCATGATGATTTTTCCCCTTTTATATCATTTTTACACAATTCACTGTTGGAGAACCGCTCGATGATCGTTTTGACGGGGTTGTTTTGACATATATAATAGGCGAAATAGAGCCAATACGATCCACAAACCAAGGATTGATCATTTTGGATCGGTTTCTTTGGTGTGAGCTGTTCGTTGAATGAGTACTATAATACGAAGCTATATTTTCTCCATATATTACTATATTAAAACCGAACGAATCGGAAAAGTACTGTTTATTTTCGTTCATTATTTTTAGGATCCAATTACCCATTTTATCAGGTTGCTTTCGCCGTTTTCAAACATGTATCCATTCATTGTATGCATGGGCATTCTGTTTCCAGCAAAACATCCAATATAGGCACGTTTCATAATTGGATCGCTCATAGATAAATTTTCAATTTCATTATTATCCATGGTTAACGAAGATAGTTGAGAAATACCCTCCCTGGCAAATTTCTTTGTAAAACACCGAGTTTATAACCTGCCTGGAAGAAGATCTTGTTTGAAGTCGGTGGAGATTCGTAATTCACTTTTCTACGTATGTTAGCTCTTTTTCTAAGTTAATGACATCTTCAGAGTCGGTTGATCTTGTATCTATAACAAATATAGTCCTTCATGCAGGAAAATTTTGTCATGTGATAAGATGAGAACTGTTACCCGTCCCGAGAGCTGAAAGTGTTAGATGGTAGGCTTGCGCGCATTCGCAAGGAGACGATGATATAATGTTGCTTATGCCGCTTGATCAACGAGATACATGACTAATTCATGTGGAACAACCCTGTAAAAGGGTGAATCGATGGAAATGTAATTTTGACCGGTAGATCGAACATGTATTCAATCAGTTCATTGTGTTTTATGAGTGCTTTATTTAGAGCTAGCAAGGTTGTAGGGTATGTTATAACCCACTTACACCGTAATTTACATGAGTCCACTAAATAGATGTATTCATCATTGTTGTGTGTCAGAAGAACGCTACATGGTTTTGCCAGCTTCGTCGTATACTTACGCTGACATTATCCAATAGATGATTATTGCTACTGCTACATCAAAAGTTCAGGTGTCTCATCACATGTTCACCATAGCGTACACTTTCTTGAATCCAACTCTCTTCTTCGTTGGAATTAGCAAAATTTGCCGCAACGATGGTATCTGGAATGGGTGTCAGAAGAGACTTATACATCATATTCAGCTTTGTATTATTTAGATCGGAGCTCTTCATGGATGTATATGCGTTGAGATCATTTAATAGACCTGTATAACTGTTTCCTTCACACTGTACACCATTTGTGAACAATGAGTGACTTTGGAACATACTATGAAAAAATCCGGCAACAAGTGTAACATGTGCAGCGGCAGCCAACGCGCTTCCATCTGCATTTCTAAGACGGATTTCCACTTCTGCGGTTAACGAGCTCAAGTTGACCATTTCATTATGTGACCCGGAAATATGAAATTCGATAAAGGAACTGGCAATTCAAATTTCGACTTGATACTTGATTCAATTAAATAATTTATGTTGACGGAGGCAAACATATCAATCTCACCCATTTCATAGTTCTCCGCACAGGCTTCTAGCCCTGTCATGCTGAGAGAAGGGCCACCAAGCATATTGTCAGTATAGATCCTCGCCTGAAGCAAACGTTAATCGTACATGTATGCTGGTATTTATTAGTATTAAACTGGAGGTGGATGGCACGATTTCATCTTTCTTCTCCGCTTTTTTTCGTTACTTTACTCGTTACTTTTCCCGTATTCTTGCCTCCAACCATTGCTTTCTTTACAACGATCTTGAGTGTAGTAATCCCATGTTCCTTGGTCGATTTTCGCATTTCTTTTCTTTTCGAGAAGTCATATGATATGTTTTGATCTATATCGGCAGCTGCAGGCAGTACAGTTTTTCGTTAAAAAAGGCAATGTACATCTTTCATGACTGGATATGGTTGAGAAGAATCCGCTTTCTCGCGGGTATGATGTCGGACTTGTAAATCGTTCAATATTATGTAAACTTCCACCGCAATTTTTGTCATGTTTCGGGGAGAAGTTTCGTATTCCCCCCCCCCCCCTGCGTCGTCGGAAGTGGCTGTGTTGGAGCTTGCTCCTAGTTTTATTACACTTTAGGGTGTACAAAGTGTTGTGGGACCGGTTAAAGTGTAACCAATAGGATTCTGAAAACCTGCACTTCACAATGATACACCGTGAAGTATCATTTGGGCGCCTCCAACTGTGTTTTGAACGGAATATATGTTAACTTGACCAAAACGAGTGGTGTTTCAAATAAGTGTTGTGAGTGCCGGCAACAGCGGGGAATTTAAAGGGGCGCGTTCAACTCAGTCACTGCAGGCAACACGTTTTCTAGGCTGCCTTGCTACGGTCACCGTATCTTCAGGTTATAGGACAGCAATATCCAAACAAACCTTTTTCAATTATTCGTCGCCAAGTAACACATGAATACCACGCAAAAAGAGTTTATACATACCTTCTAATATTCACGTGAACGTGACGGTATCCTGACCAACGGTGGACAGTTCCCTACTGTTTTCTTCAGCTGACTCTCTACCCTCCATCCCCAGCATTCCACGCCCCGCCTAGACCTTTAAACTCCAGTGCAAGATAAACTCACACACATTATGGCCTCTATGCTTCAAAAATTGAATAAACAGGACAATGGGCTTCCGATACAGATATATATCGTGTAGTGTTTTTGTTTGTTAAATAATATTTAGAACTAGTTTGCTCATGAGACACTTGATCTTATTTTATTCAGTTCTGTGGAAATTCTGGATTCAAATTAGAACTTACAGTGCAATATCGGACAGATTCAACATCTTGGTTTCAACCTAGAACATACTGTGCAAAGTCGGATTGACCTATTCAGAGAGTGCAATAACTAAAACACATATATTTTAGTTATATAACTGAAACTGAGGAGCATTTGAAGAAAAACGAAGGGGCATGAATATTGATCCCACCTAACTCAATTTTTCAACAACATAGCTGTTATCAAGTAAGCTGAAATGATATATGCATCATACTATATGGTGAACTCTGTAAACATCATCAGTCGTGATCTTCTGAGTGTCTCCTCGCCGCCTGTTTTGTGTTGTTCGCATGTACGTGCTCTCCGGGAACGTCTATCTTGACGAAGTTCCAGGCCGCGTTCACCTCAGCCTTATTTTCCGCTACTATTATGTGGAGAAGTGTTTTGATCAGCCTCCGCTAGCACATATATTTGGAAACCTTACTAACCGAACATTACAACAAAGAGCTGCGTTGTTCACAATGCCCAACGAATCCATATACCAGATTTGCTTCTTCTCCTTCAAGAAAACATGACCTTGTCAAGATGGCATGTTTTTCCTTAAGCGTGAACGCGGCTTGTTCAAGCATCGACTGTTGGGGGTTGCTTGCCTGCCCTGCCCTGCTTCCCCTCCTTCCCTCTCCTCCCTTCCGCCATCGACTGGTATCATTTAACACAAACACCATCATTCTTTCCTCTACGTCTCCACCCGCTTCCTCCGGCCCAAGCCCTTTAAACCACTAGTGCTGTTTTCTTAATGGGAATAAATACATAGACGGGAACTCACGGCTACTCAGAACTAATAGAACATACGTAGTAAAGTTAAAATTGAATCAAAGTTAGAACAACAAGAATATCTCGAATCTTCGCGTCTGTTATTTCCCCAGTTAAACTAAATGAAAAAGTAACAATAAGTTATCCAAAGTTATAGTCAAGGGACTTTAGTTCTTTTATACCTTAGGGTGGACAATGTGTTATGGGACCATTTAGAGAGTTACCAAGAGGAGGACTACAAAAATTTGAACTTAACAAAGATACACTGTGAAGAATCTTTTTATGCATCTCCAACTGTGTTTTGAACGGAATATATGCTAAATTGATAATAACGAGTGGTGCTTCAAACATGACATTCCTGTTCAAGATAAAGTTATAAGTCTGGGAGTATGGTTTGATCCCGATCTTTCCTTCAAACACCACGTAACTACTCTGTGTTCCAAGCTGAATGGAACACTTTTG
>SDVV010007609.1:0-17681 GCA_016164225.1 Gammarus roeselii | reverse complement strand
AAGCGAATGGGCGGAGTTGGCAGTTGAGCCAGTTGCTATGTGATACGGCCCTCGTTGCGGATTCGGAGGAGAAGCTATGTAGGTTAGTGTCTGAGTTTGCTAGAGTGTGTGAGGGGAGGAAGCTTCGAGTGAACGTCGGCAAAAGTAAAGTAATGAGATGTTCGAGGAATGTCGATGCGAGCAAAATAAGTGTCACATTAAATGGAGAGCTCATGGAGGAAGTTCAGTGTTTTAAGTTTCTGGGCTCCCATGTGAAGATAACTGAACTAGTGGAAACTGAAGTGAAAGCGCGAGTGAAGGAGGGATGTAGTGTTGGGTGCACTAAAGAGTGTAATGATCTGTAGGACGTTGGGGATGGAAACAAAGAGAGGGCTGTATGAGGGTGTTGTTGTCCCAACTGTGCTCTACGGAGCTGAGACTTGGAGGGCGAGAGCAGAGGAGAGAAGAAGGTTGAATGTTTCCGAGATGAAGTGTCTGAGGAGCATGGCTGGAGTAACGCTGAGAGACCGGATCACCAACGACGTGGTTCGAATCAGAACAGGGATGGTGAAAAAGTTGAAGTCGACGGAGCTGAGGCTTGGAGGGTGAGAGCAGAGGAGAGGAGAAGGTTGAATGTTTTCGAGATGAAATGTTTGAGGAGCATGGCTGGAGTAGCGCTGAGAGACCGGATCATCAACGACGGGGTTCAAATCAGAACGGGGATGGTGAATAAGCTGGAGGACAGAGTAGATTCGCGTGTTCTGAGATGGTTCGGGCATATGGAGAGGATGGATGAAGGGAGATTGGTAAAAAGAGTGATGAATGCGGAGGCGTGTGGTTGCAGGCCTAGAGGTAGACCGAAGTTTATGTGGATGGATGGTCTGAAGCAGGCGTTGGGAAGGAGAGACATGGATGTGGAGGTGGCGAGAGAGCGTGCAAGGAACAGGCGTGAGTGGAGAATGGTAGTGAATGGTTGATTTTGACGCTGCCCTGATGTGTTTTTTCGTCTTGGGCACCCCGCTGTCGGGATGGTCGTGGGTGGGTGGGGGGGGGGGGGGCGGCCATTATGACGCGGCGGGGGTAAACCAGTGAAAACTGTCGGGCCCTGCTGCTGACGACGGATCCTCGGAGTGCACTCGTGACCCAGAGTGTATGTTGAGGGGGTACCGGCCGGACCCTTTAGCACAAAAGAGCTAAGTTGTGTGAGTGTATGAGGGTGTTAGGTGCGCCTTGCCGTCGGCCATCCCCCTTTCTGGGGGATGCGGCCCAGTGTCTTTGTCTGTAGTACCACCACGTTGTTTTTACGTCCAATATTATCGATACCCTCACCGATCAATCCCGAAATGCTCTCTCTCCTCCTCACTCCTCTCGCTACCTAATAGTCGTAGTAGGACTGGGACGGGCTGAAGAGTCCATTCTAGCAATATTCCCGAGTTGATTTTGCAGTACAAGTAGCTCAGCCTAGATGAGGTGCCCGTCGTTCATGGCTCGTCATGAGCTGTCGGATGTTAAAAGCTCCAACGGAGGCGGTTGCCACCTTGGCGCAATAGTTCTAACGTCACATTTTCTTGGTAAGGGGGTGCATTTGTCTCTCAGTGTTTATCGAGGTGGTTTTAAATATGTTTATGTTATTGCTGTTAACCACATCATGTGGTGAACGTTTCCAAATTGTTGGTATCTTCGTGGGAAAGAAATTCTCTGCCATTGACGTTCTGAATTGTTTTAGCTGCAGTTTTTGTCCAATATTTCTGTTCCTTGGCCTATAATCTTAACCAAAACACCCTGAAGACTGGCTCTAGTAAATCCGTTTAGGAATTTGAGGGTTTCTGTTAACTGACCTCTAAGTCTTGGGGTGGATGGATGATCATTCATTTTATAGATCATTAACACTTTATTTTAGTATTTGATTATTTATTCCTCTATGGGCTCCAATATATATTTGTGCCTCTTTTTCATGGTGATCAATTTTGTATTAGTTATATATTATACATCGTTAGACGCCCGCAGGGGCCCTGGATGGATTCGTGCGACGACTTCGCGTTTGGGGCCCCGGTGGAGCGCGAAAGAAACTACTACTACTACATATATGGGGTGGATAGAGGATTCGTCATTTTTATAGATTATTAACACTTTATTCTAGTATTTTTCATTTCGTGTGCTCTATTATTTTTCTCTGACCTTTTTTTATCGTGATAAATCTTGCATTTGTTATTATTATATATATATATATATACACCGAGGTTGGTTGAGACAAGGTGACCCAGGGAAGGGGGGTACTCGTGGGACCCACGGGACTCAGGATTTTGGGAACCCGGTGTACTTGGAAGAACAGGAGGGTTTGGGGCGACCCACTTGGACCCTTCTGGGGCCCTTTGGGACACCGTTGAGATCATTCGGGACCCTCTTGAAAAACTGTAGGACCCACTTGAGGCCCCTCTGAATCCTGGAACCTTTGTTCCCTCCCCCCAAATCTAAGTTAAACCTACTCTGTATCTACGTTAAACTTACTCTGAATGTACATTAAACCACTCTGAATCTACGTTAATCTACTCTGAATCTTCGTTAACCTACTCTGAATATACGTTAAACCGACTCGGAATCTACATCAAACATACTCTGAATCTACGTTATGCCTACTCTGAATCTACGTTATACCTACTCTGAATCTATGTTAAACCTATTCTGAAGCTACGTTAAACCTATTCTGAAGCTACGTTAAACCTACTCTGAATCTACGTTAAACCTACTCGGTATCTACGTTAAACCTATTCGGTATCTTCTACTACGTACTCGGTATCGACGTTAAATCTATTTTGTATCTACGGTAAACCTACTCTCTAACTACGGCAAACCTACTCTCTAACTACGGCAAACCTACTCTCTAACTACGGCAAACCTACTCTCTAACTACGGCAAACCTACTCTCTAATTACGGCAAACCTACTCTCTAACTACGGCAAACCTCTCTAACTACGGTTAACCTACTCTCTAACTACGGTAAACCTACTCTCTAACTACGGTAAACCTACTCTCTAACTACGGTTAACCTACTCTCTAACTACGGTA
Source organism: Gammarus roeselii (assembly GCA_016164225.1). Classification (NCBI taxonomy): domain Eukaryota; kingdom Metazoa; phylum Arthropoda; class Malacostraca; order Amphipoda; family Gammaridae; genus Gammarus; species Gammarus roeselii. The sequence goes on along the minus strand of SDVV010007609.1, from coordinate 14,636 downwards.
AACCTACTCTGTAACTACGGTAAAACTACTCTGTAACTACGGTAAACCTCCTCTGTAACTACGGTAAACCTCCTCTGTAACTACGATAAAACTACTCGTAATCTACGCTGCACCTACTCGTAATCTACGCTGCACCTACTCGTAATCTACGCTGCACCTACTCGTAATCTACGCTGCACCTACTCTGCCATTCTTCAATTGCCCTACCGGGGAGTCCGCATTAACTTCGCGTTGGGATTCCCGTGGAAAACAAAATCAAAATACTACTACTATTGACCTCTAAGTAGTCTTCTTTCAAGTACAGATACAGATACAAGGCCGCATCCTCCAGAAAGGGGGGTGGCCGACGGCAAGGCGCACCTCACACCCTCATACACTCACACTCACACAACTTAGCCCTTTTGTTCTAGTGATATCAGTTAATGTTTGCGTCTTTGCTTATATGTCTTTCATCTCTCAGTTCCGGAATCATTTCTGTTGCTCGGCGCTGAACAAGGTTGTTTTTGCTAGTATCCCCTCTTCGGTGAAAGGACTAAAATTGTACTGCAAATTCCATTGCTAATTCTATTTGAGGCCTAACGCGTGAAGTATGTAACGGAAGCACGATGTTCCTGGACTTGTAGTGGAAGTTTCTAGATATAAAGCCAAGGACTCTATTGCCTTTCTTGTTGCTAGCTTTCATTTGTTTTTTCCACTTGAAATCTTTGGTAATTAATATTCCAATGTCTCGTTGTTGGATTACTTCAGTCATATAGTGGTCCGTAGGAATGTACAAATCCCCATCTTTCTTTAGCTACCTTTAGCTCCCTTGTTTAACTTTCAACCCTATCAATTTAGGGGGCACTTTCTTACATTCCTTAGCACCACTTGTTAACCGATCACTTGGCAACAACACCACACCCTTTCGTGCCAAACTCTCCTCAACGTTCGATTCCTCTCCTCTTACCACACCAAACTCATTGTCTATCTTCAACGTCGTCCAACTCCGCGCCCTTACTTCAAACTCCTCCAAATAAACCATCTCTCTAATCTTTCTCCCCTTTGCTTCATTCGCACGACGACCACGCACATTCAGCGACCCCGACAATTAGGTTAGGAAGGGCTTTAGCCTCCGCCTTCTGCTCGTTTTGGCATCTTGATAGCTGAGTTTATAGAGGAAGGGATCCCCTGCACCCTCACTCTGCCCGTAATTGTCGCCTCTAATGGCACGTAAGGGGTTACAAAAGCAAATAATCCCCTAAACTGTTCAATTTGTTTCTCTGCCCTGATTTTAACGCATTTTTTTGCATTTCAGGTTGGACCAAGCCCAATGCATTCCATGTCTGTATTACGTCATATAAGTTAGTTATTCAAGATCATCAAAGTTTTAGAAGAAAAAAGTGGAAATATTTCATTCTCGATGAAGCACAAAATATTAAGAATTTTAAATCCAAACGATGGCAGCTCCTACTAAACTTTCAAAGTAACAGGTGAGTCGGAAATGCGTACTTTTTGAACGTGGATTGCAATTGGGATGTGGGAGTGCCAATCCACATTTCCCGGACTGAGGGAGGTGTAATATTCCAATGGACACCGCGTTTCTCACGCCTAATCTCACTTTTCTTTTTTACTGCCGACGAATTTGAAAATCATAGGCATGGTTCGAATTGATGCCTATTTATTAAATGCAACTGAATTAACATTAAGATTGATACCTATCATAGTAGTGGTATCCATGATAGTTAGAACACTACTATAGCAAGTACAACGGTTATAATGAATTTGAAATTAAAAGGTAATTCTGACCTTCCTTTGAAATTGTGGTGAATGTTACTGTGGTGGTATGAAATTGTAATGTTATGCAAGTGTATGTAAGTGTACACGCTTTAAAATTTATCAGACTTAGCCTATCATTATCAGGGCTGAGTCTGCAGGGAAATATGCTGTACCGTGTTTCATAATGTTATCTTATCTCTTGAACCTGTTCTTTCTCATACCTCCTCCCTTGAAAAAAATCAGTAGTTAGCCAAGTTAACATTCAATAATTTACTATATTAAAAGTCAGTCAGCCTGATGCTAGTCAGCTTAGCACTTTCCCTAGTTACCTAGATGATATTGTCTCTTTCCAGTCGGCTGCTCCTAACGGGCACTCCCCTCCAAAACAATCTAATGGAGCTGTGGTCCCTGATGCACTTCCTCATGCCTCACGTATTCGCCAGTCACAGAGAGTTTAAGGAGTGGTTCAGCAACCCTGTGACAGGCATGATTCAGGGCAACTCTGAATACAATGACAATATCATTAAACGACTACACAAGGTACGTGAGCGGGATTCTCGTGGTTCTGTCTTGTTTAGCTTATCATCCCACGTTTAGTTACGTTGAACAATATCAAAGAGACCATCCATCTGTATTTAGAGGGACTGGAGTCTCAGGTTTCATGTGAAATATTCAACATTGCATATTACTAACTTTCTCTGTTTCTGGGCTGCACATTTTCTCTACCAGACGCTAATACGTTTCCATCTGAAACCCCGTGCAGGTTCTGCGACCTTTCATCCTCCGACGACTAAAGTCAGAGGTGGAGCAGCAGATGCCTAAGAAATACGAGCACGTAGTGATGTGTCGCCTCAGCAAGCGCCAGCGGTTCCTCTATGAGGAGTTCATGTCAAGGACCAAGTGAGTTGATGCCATCCAATCGGGCAGGTAAACATCCTAATTTTCTTACAGATTTCCCTCTTCTTCATCCTCTTTCTTTCCCACCCTCAATCAACTTTACTTGTATTTACCCTTTTCGATCTTATGTTTGGCTCGAATTATCTTGTATTTACCTCAAACTCCCATTTAATAATTCCCAATAGTCTTGCACGCCCACACGCACCCCGGTCCTAACTTTTCTCTTACGGGTGGCTAATAACAGTCCCAAAACGGCGTTCTTTCTTTCACACTACTTATTTGACATGTCTTTATTCTTCCCGTTCTTGCTGTTCTCATGTGTAGAACTCCAAACCCTTCCGTGGGGAATTCGGCCTAGTGTCTCGATCCGTTTGGTGTCTCGACTGTATGTCTATATTCATGTTAGGTTGACCCCATATGCGTACTGATAAATTATGAATAACGCCATGGTGACTAACCAGATTATGAGTGTAACGAGATTATTGACCATAGTGACTAACCATATTACGAGTGTAACTAGACTATTAGCCATGGTGACTTATTATATTATGAGTGTAACGAGACCATTGGCCATGGTGACTTACCATATTAGGAGTGTAACGAGACTATTGGGCCATGGTGACTCACCAGATTATGAATGTAACGTGACTAGTGGCCATGGTGACTTAGCTACTATATTATGAGTGTAACGAGACTATTGGCCATAGTGACTTACCATATTATGAGTGTAACGAAACTATTGGCCATGGTGACTTACCAGATTATGAGTATAACGAGACCATTGGCCGTGGTGACTTACCAGATTATGAGTGTAACGAGACTATCGGGCCATGGTGACTTACCAGATTATGAATGTAACGAGACTATTGGCCATGGTGACCTACTATATTATGAGTGTAACGTGGCTATTGGCCTTGGTGACTTGATATATTTATTTGCTAACATCAATCTAGCGCCCCGGCCTTGTAGCCGGGGCGTTAGAATCTTGCTACCGTATCCACCGCGTGTCGTATAAGACGAATAAAAGGGCGCCCCGTAGCCGAGAGTTGAATCGTGCGACATTAACCCCTGCGTGTCGTTGAAGGCAACTAAAAGGGGCTGAGCCAAGGGGCTATGAATCTCCTTCTCTGGTAAAACCCTTCCTCAAGGACGGCAAAGCGAGCGGGGGAAGGAGAGGCTCACGCCTCGTCGAACCCTATTGTTAGGGTCGCTGAATGTGCGTGGCTGTAGTACGAATGAGGTAAAGAGGAGAGAGATTGGTGAGATGTTTGTGAGGAGGAAGTTAGATGTGTTGGCGCTGAGTGAGACGAAATTGAAAAGTAAGGGCGAATGTGAGTTTGGTGTGGTTAGTGGAAGAAAGTCTGGTGTGAAGGAAGGCTGAGCACGAGAAGGTGTGGTCCTGATATTGAGTGATCGGCTGGCTCGTAGCGCTACCGAATGGAAGGAGGTGTCTTCAAGATTGATGTGGGTGAAAGTTAGGTTAGACGCAGAAAGACGGGCATTTGTGAGTGCTTACGGACCTGGCAGCAAGAGGAGTAAAGAGGAGAGGGAGCAATTCTGGACTTACCTTAGTGAGTGTATTGAGAGTTTCGTAGGTCATTTCAATGTAGTTGTACGTAGTGACCTTGATGCGAGAGTTGGAGATGTAGTGGTGGAGAATGTGATAGAAAGGTATGGCGTTTCCATAAGAAATGACAGTGGAGAAGACCTGATAGGTCTGTGTATGAAGCAGGAGCTGGTGGTCGGGAACAGTTTGTTCAAGAAGCAAGATATCCACAAGTACACATGGGTAAGGATGGCCCGTGGTGCAGTGGTGGAGAGAGCACTGATGGATTTTGTGCTGATATCGAGGAGAGTGGTGGGGAGGCTGTTGGATGTGCGGATGTCGAGAGGGGAGGGTGGACGAGTGTCTGACCATCTGCTGGTGGAAGGTAGATTAAGAGTGGAGCAGAAGTGGAAGGACAACAAACGAGTGGGAGGAGGAAGCGAGGTGGGGAAAGTGAGTGGACTGAATGTGAGAAGTAGAGCCGAGGAGCTCCAGCAGGCGTTGAGGGAAGAATATGACAACGTGAGAGGACAGGACCTGAGAGACGTGGATGAAGAATTGGAAACGTTAAGGGATGCGTTGCTGAGATGTGCGAAGAAGGTGTGTAGTGCGCGCCGTGTGGGCGGGTGCAGAAGGAAAAGTTGCGAGTGGTAGAACGAGGAGGTCAAACTGGCGATGGCACGGAAATGAGTAGCTTTTGAAGAGTGGTTGCAGGTGAAGTCGGTGAGGGCCTTTGAAAGCTACAAAGAGAAGAGAAACGAGGTGAAGTGGGAGGTGAGGAGAGCCAAAAGGGACGCTGATGCCAAGCTGGGCAGACGGTTGTGACAGAATTTTGAGGAGAACAAAACTATGTTCTGAAAGGAGGTGGAGAGGGTGAGTAAAAGAGAGACCGGAAAGGAGGAAGTGGTGAAAGATGAAAACGGCCAGTTGTTGTTGTGAAGTGGTGATGTACGGAAGAAGTGGGCCGAGTTATACGAGTTGTTAAATGTCGAGGATGAATAAGAGGCTGACATTGTTGCTCTGGGTGGTGGTGCTCGGATGCCAGTTTTTGGCGGACATTACCAGGGAAGAGGTGCAGGTGGCGGTGGAGGTGATGAAAGCAGGGAAAGCCCTTGGTTCGGATGGTGTTGCGACCGATTGCCTGAAGAAGGATGGAGTAACGATTGTCGAATGGTTGGGGAGGTAACTGAACTTGGGTTTTGTGGCAGGAGTATTACCAATTGAGTGGCGTAGTGCCTGCATTGTTCCGCTATATAAGGGCAAAGGAGACAAGAATGAATGCTGCAACTCGAGAGGTATCAGTCTGTTATGTGTGGTTGGGAAGTTGTACGGGAGAGTGCCGATCGTAAGGATTAGAGACTGTACGGACTGCGTAATTGGAGAGGAACAGTGTGGCTTAAGGAGTGGTAGAGGGTGTGCTGATCAGATTTTTGCAGTGAGACAGGTCTGTGAGAAGTGCCTTGCCAAATTAAAGGATGTGTTCTGGGCTTTCATGGATCTGTAGAAGGCATACGACAGTATTGACAGAGAAGCGCTGTGGAGGGTGTTGCGTTTGTATGGAGTGGGCGGATATCTGTTGAAAGCGGTGCAGAGTTTCTACGTTGGCAGCCGAGCATGCGTCAGAGTGGGAAACGAGGTGGGTGATTGGTTCACAGTGAAAGTGGGACTGAGACGAGGCTGCGTGATGTCTCCCTGGCTGTTCATTTTCTATATGGATAGAGTGGTCAGGGAGGTGAAAGCGAGTGTGCTGGGTCGTGGCTTGGAACTGTTGGAAGCTAACGGGTGGAGTTGGCAGTTGAGCCAGTTGCTATTTGCTGATGATGCGGCCCTGGTTGCGGACTCAGAGGAGAAGCTATGTAAAACTAGTGTCTGAGTTTGGTAGAGTGTGTGAGTGGACGAAGCTTCGAGTGAACGTGGGTAAGAGTTGAGTAATGAGATGCTCGAGGACTGTCGATGCGAGTAAAATTTGTGTCCCCCTAAATGGAGAGCTCTTTGAGGAAGTTCAGTGTTTTAAATATCTGGGCTCACATGTGGAGATAACTGAACTAGTGGAAACTGAAGTTAGGGCGCGTGAAGAGCGCTGTTGGAGATAGAAGCAAAGAGAGGGCTGTATGAGAGTGTAGTTGTCCCAATTGTGCACTACGGAGCTGAGACTTGGGGGGTGAGAGCAGAGGAGAGAAGAAGGTTGAATGTTTTCGAGATGAAATGTTTGAGGAGCATGACTATAGTAACGCTGATAGACCGGATCACCAACGGCGTGGTTTGAATCAGAACAGGGATGGTGAAGAAGTTAGAGGACCGAGGAGATTCGCGTGTTCTGAGATGGTTCGGGCACATGGAGAGGATGGACGAAGGGAGATAGGTGAAAAGGGTGATGAATGCGGAGGCGAGTGGTCGCATGCCTCGAGGTAGACCGAAGTTTGGGTGGATGGATGGTTTAAGCAGGCGTTAGAAGGAGAGACATGAATGTAGAAGTAGCGAGAGAGCGTGCAATGAACAGGCGTGAGTGGAGAATGGTTGTGAATGGTTGATTCTGACGCTTCTCTGATGTCCTTTCCCGCCCATGGGATGGTCGTGAGGGGGGGTCAATATGACGCGGCGGGGGTAAACCAGTGAAAACTGTCGGGCCCCGCTGCTGACAACGGATTCTCGGACTGCACTCGTGACCCGGAGTGTACGTTGCGGGGTCACCGGCCGGACCCTTCAGTACAAAAGAGCTAAGTTGTGTGAGTGTGAGCGTATGAGGGTGTGAGATGCGCCTTGCCGTCGGCCACCCCCCTTTCTGGGGGATGCGGCCTAGTGTCCGTATCTGTAAATTCAATTTTGTGTAATTTACCAAACTAAACCTTTTGTTGTGCTATTCAGAACAAGGGAGACTTTGGCAGCGGGCAACTTTCTGAGCGTAATCAACGTGTTGATGCAACTCCGGAAGGTTTGCAATCATCCCAACCTTTTCGAGGAACGACCCACCGTCTCCCCTCTGATGATGGAACCTGTATCTTTCATCGCACCTTCCTGCTGCTGGGGCATCGTCTCTTATGATCCTTGGAAGGTAAGAGGCCCTCCTTCTGATCGGACTTAAACTTCAATGACCCCTTGTAAGTAGGAGGACATCCTACTGATTGGACGCCGTCTCCGATGTTTCCTGGAAAGCAAGAGACCTTCTTGCTGTTCATGCATAGTCTGATGTTCCCTGGGAGGTCAGAGGGCGTCCTATTGTTGAATCATGGTCTCCTCCGATTCCTGGAAGGCTAGTGGCCTTTTTTTGCCGTTTGGTTATCATCTCGTATTGCCCGCTTGGCATCTGTTAGGTTCACGGGTCGCATGGCCCAGCCGGGGGAGGGGGAAATTGTGAACATCCTTATTTCAATTCAGACTCCCCTCTTCTGCATCCTTCAACATCTCTCCTGTTCTTCCGATTTGAATTTACCTAATGTCTATTTACCTAGTTTGCTTCCTATGTCTTGTTCAATTTTTTGTCAACGTATCTCAAACATTTTCTAACCTATCTCCCGATAATCGTTGCACACAGACACACACATACGCACACTCAAACACACACATAGTGGTCCTAGCTGTTCTCCTTTTGGGTGGCTAAAACAGCCAAGTTGCTCTCCTTCTTTCATGCAACTCTTTTCTACGCGATTTAAGTTTTAGTTTTTCCATCCCTGCTGTTCTGGGTCTCCCGGCTTGACCCTTAAGCGCAAAAGGGCTGAATTGTGTGAGTGAATGATAGAAGTATGAAGTGCGCCTTGCCGTCGACCACCTTTCCTTTTCGCGGGACTCGGCCTAGTGTCTGTTGCTGTTCTCATGCGCAGAATTCCCAACTCCTAGTGTAGATATCATGCACGGGATCAACGTTTTCTGTCTCTTCTTCATCTATCCCTTTAGCAGAGGTTGGTAGGGCAATGCCCCGGCACCTTTAGGACGACTGCGAATTCTCGGGGTTCTGAAGCAGGGTAGGTAGAGTATTAATCCTCCTTCTGTTACCCACACGGTATGATGTTCCCCACTCGTCCGCCGAGCTGGTTTACTGTTTGGGTAACAAAACTACCCACTAATTAGAATTAGACCTGTTCATTCAACCTTAATTATTTGTAATGCCTGTCTTTTCTCTGACAACACGTTGGTATTTCTGGGCTAATAATACTAAATGAGGCTCATTTGATCTGTTTAAAGTGGCGCCAAATTGCTATTTTGGCATTTAAGTCGTCGTTTTTATCGAATTGTTTTTTCTCGCTCTGGTGGGGTTGCCACCACCTTGGGGAACATAGTGTATCCTGCTGGCCGGTTACCTAACCTATAGAAATGATAGGGACTTTCGATTAAAATTGTGAAGAAACGATAGATGACCCCATTAGGTCTTATTATTCAATGACTTGAACAGATTGAGCCCTTTTAATGATAGACAACAGATTGCATGATAGTATGCTTATGTTATAAATTACGCGAAACGCAAGTTATTACATAAGCATGCTATTCACAATGTTCTTGGCTATTTTGATCCGATTCATAAATTTGTTGTCACCGTCTGGTAATTGTTTTCTTGACACAATATCTTCCACAGGTCAACTTTAGTGACTTTATTTGTATTGCAGCACGTGAACTTGTTCAGCCTGAACCTTTTGTTGTGCGACCTGGAGCTCAGCCTGACTGCATTTGCCGCCCACCGCATCCGCCGTTTCCAATGTTCTCAGCGACTCATCACAGAGATCGACAGCGCGCCACCGCCCCCTCCTCGTTGTCCGCCCGGCAAGATTCGTCTTCACGTGCGTCAGACTAACAGAAGCAGCACTGGTGCCCCTCAGAGCAGCAGCGGCCTGCCCAGACTGCGGCCCGCCTCTGCACTCCCTGCGGTCGCACCTACAGCCGGCCCCCTTGCCGCGACTAACTTCCGCTACCAGCTGGTGCAGCACCAAGCTCCGGGCGTCAAAGCTGTTCCACGCGGGCCGGTATCCGGAATGGTGACCCGTCCGCCCACACCCACGAAGTTACCCCTCTCCTCTGCTCAGCCGCTCCAGAGTCTGCAACTCATGCACACGCCCTCCGGACAACTGCTGCTCACAACTGCAACTCGGCCACAGCAGGGAACGGCATTAACAGCGCACCAGGGCGTGAGCAGCAGCAGTGCCACCGCGCTACTGCAAAAGTTGCAGAGCATCCAGGGCATTAAGAGTCTGCAGGGGTCCGTGATCACCGTGGGGCCGGGGGGTAGACCCGTGTTGCGACTTCCGCCACCCTCTGCTGGAGTCAGGCCTCCCTCCATGACCACAGTAACCACCACCACTGCCACCACTCGGCCTGTAGCCACCACAGCTTCCACTATCGCCGCCGCTTTGCAGAACGCTGCGTTGGTGTCTCGCGTTCCGCCTCACTCGACCACCCAGAACATTCACCCCAGCGCGCAATCCTCAACACCCCAAGGCACGCCTCAGCACACTCCCCACCCTACTCCGCTCCCCTCCCCAACACCAGCCAGCAGTCCAGTCGAGTCGCGGTCCCCGGCGCGATCCACTCGCTACGCGGTCCGTGACGCCAAGGCCGACGATATCAAGAGGAGCGTGTTCTACCTGAGCGAACTGGAAGAGGCGGAGAAGGAGCGGCGTCGCCAAAAGCTGCTAATGTTATCCCGCCTCAACACGCGCAAGTGCCGCGCGTGTCCCATCTACGGCGGTGACCTCGTGGAGGCTGTGTCGCTGCCCCGTCGTCTTGACGACGAGTACGCCGCGCCGCGCTCATGGAGGATGCCCACGGCGCTACATCATTTCATTCGCTCACCTATGGAGAGACTTGGCGCCATGCAGGGCGAGCTGTCCCAGTTTGTGTTCTGCGTGCCCGCGGTGGTATCACGGCAGCCGCTGCTGGTCCTCCACCACCCCGACCCGTCTGCGGTGATGCAGCTGCAACACACTGAGCTACAGATTCACCAGCAGCTGCGGCCGGTTGCCACAGCGTTGCACTCTATCGCCAACGCCACTCTGACGCAATTTCCCGACCCGCGTCTCATGCAGTACGACTGTGGCAAGCTGCAGACGCTGGACCACTTACTAAGGCGCCTCAAGGTAGGCGGCCACCGCGTGCTAATCTTCACGCAGATGACCAGAATGCTGGACGTATTCGAGGCTTTCCTTAACTACCACGGCCACATTTACCTCAGGCTTGATGGCACCACTAAAGTTCAGGACAGACAGGTATTGATGGAGCGGTTCAATCAAGACAAAAGGATATTCGTGTTCATCTTATCAACAAGGTCTGGTGGTATAGGTGTCAACCTCACCGGTGCTGACACGGTCATCTTCTACGACTCTGACTGGAACCCGACCATGGACGCACAAGCCCAAGATCGTTGCCATCGTATTGGGCAGACGAGGGACGTTCACATTTATCGCCTCATCTCTGAGAAGACCATCGAGGAGAATATTCTCAAGAAAGCTAACCAGAAGCGAATGCTTGGCAACTTGGCAATCGAAGGAGGTAACTTCACCACCGCCTACTTCAGAGAGCAGACCATCCAGGATTTGTTCAGCGTATCGACGGAGCAGGACGCCTCTCATCGCATGGCCGAGTTGCTGGACGCCCCTGCCGGTGGTGGTGCATCGAATGAGTCGTCGCTGCGGCCCGGGGCGCTGGAGTCGGCCCTGGCGGCAGCCGAGGACGAGACGGACGTGGTGGCGGCACGACACGCCATGGCGGAGGCCGCTGCAGACCTCGCCGAGTTTGATGAGAACATTCCTCTTAATGACGACAGCCGGACGCAGGGGGAGGAGGAGCCCAGCAAAGTGCAGCAAGAGCTGGACAAACTCATGGAGCAGGTGCGGTGTAGTCGAACTTCGAGTCATGGCTCCCCTTGTATATCTTACATATATCTTATTTGTCTATATCTTCTCTTGCCATTTCTTGCCTTAGGTGAACGTTTTTGTTTTCATTCCTTGTGTGATCAGTTACTCTAGAATCGCTACCCGTCAACTCTCTGTACTCTTTGCACGACCTCATACATTTGCTTCTATCTAAATGCATACACTCTCTGAAATGTTCTTTTAGAATACTTCACCTTACTTCTGATCTCCAGCTTCCTATTATTTCATCCATATTCCTTGGCGTGCCTTGATCACCTATCCCTTGTTGGTGTTACTGTGTCCCTCCGGTTCCTGGACCTTCCTAATATACTCCGCCTAATGCTTACTGAGTTCTCTCGAAGACAATTCAGTGCGGAACCACTTCTCAGCTACCTTCAAGAAACCGGCCTCCTAACTGAAATCTGATCTGTTGTGAATTGATCATACTTAATCTTACTTACCGATAAACTCTTCCATCCCGTAGGACCAACATTTTCTTTGCTCACTTTGAGTAGGACACATTTGTGACCTCTCCCTATATCCCTATAAACAGTAGTGATCTAAGCATGCCGTGAGCCGGAACAGTCCCGGAGACTGACGATGACTTGATGCCAAGGTAGGCTGCTGGTTTGTCGTTCGGTGCCAGACGGACATTGACTCCAGTGCACTAGAAAGCCTTGACACTCTAATCTCTACTGTGTTCCTCTATGCTCTCCTCTCCTCCGTATTCCTTGGCCTGCCACAATCTCGCATATCATGCTGGCGTGCGTTCTCCTCCATTTTCCTTGGCTTGCCACGATCTCTCATTTCTGTCTAGTATGAGCTGGTCTCTGCTTTCTTCCCTATTCCTTGGCCTGTCACGATCTCCCATCCAATGCTGATGTAAATGTGTCCTTTCTTCCCTCAGTTAACTGGAGTGGAACGGTATGCCATGCATGTCCTCGAGCGTGCTGACGAGGGCATCGCGCACGAACAGCTCCGGCTCGAGCAGCAGTTGGAGCAGCAGAAGCGCGAGTGGGAGTTGGATAGGAAGCGAGCGCTGCGCAACAACGAACAGATGATGGCGAGCGGCCGACTACACAGCGACGACGAGCCGCTCAGCGTCTCCGGCAGCCAGGTTAATGAGGGCTCTGAAGAGTCGAGTAGCGAGGAGACGGACTCCTTTGAGGAGGAGGGGAGCGGGACAGAGGAGGAAGAGGATGAGAATGAGGATGGGGAGGCAGAGGGTGAGTCGGAGAGACAGGATGTCAAGAGTAGGCGAAAAGGCAGCAGCAGCAGTAGTAGTAGCAATAAAGCAAGCCCGGGGCAGACTGAGGCCAGTCCAAGGACAAGGTCCAGAGTCCAGGTGGATATTGACCTTTGGACTTTGGACGAACGGGAGAAGAGTGTGGGTAAGGAGTCGGTGTGCTCGACAAGGGAAGGGTCTGAGAACGAGGAGGAGGTCGATTCTAACACTGAGGGGAAGATGGACGGTGATGGAAATGAAGACACTCTGTCAGCTGAAGGCAAAGACGACTCGGGCAGCAATTGCAGGGATGTTGAGGCGTCGGGTGACACATTAGCTAACACGGTTCAGAGTCTATTGGAAGATAGCGGTAATGCTATGATAAAGGACGGCAATGGGTTAGAGGAAATGGATTGTTCATCGATCCATTCAACCAATGGAAATGTCAGCAATGATGTCGCAGCCGACATGAGGTCTTCTCCTTATGCTGCTGTTCAGATTGACGTTCCGTCAATCATTCCTGAGTATGACGCCAATTGTGCTGTGAACAAGTCTGTTGTATCCAATTGTTCAGCAGACGTTGCGAGCTCCAATGGCAGCTATACCAAGCGCCCGAACATGAAATTGCATGAGGAGGATCTGCCTGTTAAAGAGCTCGCGTGTGATGTCGTGATGCCCAACCTTTCATTTCCCAATGGCGACGAAGTCGTTCATTAAGAATGAACATCATGGCGATCTCGCACAATGTTCACTTCTACTTTAGAACTTATTTGGAGGGGTGTGCAACGTAGTAGTAATGTTTTATAGTCAAATGTTATATATCGATCAAATATTCGAAACGCTTCCTACCTAACTCCTCAAAATCGATAACGCTCGGCTGCTTCAACGGCCAACAGCCGTTTCTATCTTTTTGTGGCGTAAAGCCACTGTGAGAAGGGGAGAACGACTGCTGTTCCTTATGCTCTAAAGCATATAACCATTCTAGCTCAGTAACTGCCACGTTGACGCACGACGTTGGAGTGCAGGTCACTGATACTCTAATCTTGTAATTTAGCACGAGATTACTTTTCTAAAGTCATATTTTGCTTACACTACTAAAATTATTTATTATTTATTTATTAAATGTTTAGGAAATACTTTCTTATAAACTCAGACAAAATTAGTACGTCGAGCGTTTATTATTTCCGGGTAAAGACTTGCAAGATAAAAATTGTGGAGCTACATAGTCTATCTTCTCGCGTTCCATGTCTTGAACTGATAACTCGAGGTTCTGTTATATAGAGGTCATAAACTCGTTCGATGAGTTTTATGGTCGCCTTTCAGCGCCTGTGTTCACACTCCTTTGGCATTGATTCCAGCAAGGACTGGGCTTCGCCCTTGTTAAAGTACACTCTTTGTACAGATACTGACACAGACACTAGGCCGAAGTCCCCCAGCAAGGGGAGTGGCCGACGGCAAAGCGCACTTCGCACTCTCATACACTCATACTCGCACACCTTAGCCCTTTTGCGCAAAAGGCTCCGGCCGGGAACCCCGCAAATACTCTCCGGGTCATGAGTTCGGTTCGAGGTCAGTGTCGGCAGCAGGGCCCGACAGCGTCACTGGTTTACCCCTGCGGCGTCATGATGACCGGGCCTCCCCCGCCCACGATCATCCCGTCTCTCAACGATATGCCTAGGACGGGAAAGCACATCAGGGCAGCGTCAAAACTCATACGTTCAGCGCACGCTCTCTCGCTTCCTCCACATTCATGTCTCTCCTTCCTAACGCCTGCTTCACATCATCCATCCACCCAAACTTCGGTCTCTTTCTAGGCCTACGTCCTCTCGCCTCTGACTTCAACACCTTTTTCACCAATCTCCCTTTATCCATCCTTACCATGTGCCCGAACCATCTCGGAACACGCGAATCAACTCTGTCCTTTAACTTCTTCACCATGCCCGTTCTGATGCGAACCACGCCATTAGTGAACCTGTCTCTCAGCGACACTCCAGTCATGCTCCTCAAACATTTCATCTTGAAAACATTCGATCTTCTTCTCTCCTCTGCTCTCACCCCCCAAGTCTCAGCTCCGTACAGCACAGTTAGCACAACGACACCCTCATACAGCCCTCTCTTTGCTTCCACCCCGAACGTCCTGCAGCTCATTACGCTCTTCAGTGCACCCAACACTATACACCCCTCCTTCACTCTCGACTTCACCTCAGTTTCCACTTATTCAGTCTTCTCCACATGGGAGCCCAGATACTTAGAACATTGAACTTCTTCCAACAACTCTCCATTAAGGAGGACACTAATTCTGCTCACATCGACAGTCCTCGAACATCTCATCACTTTACTTTTACCCACGTTCACTCGAAGCTTCCTCCTCTCACAT
>SDVV010007608.1:0-17682 GCA_016164225.1 Gammarus roeselii | reverse complement strand
GTGAAACACCTACTGATGGATTGCAACGCACTCGCGGCAGCCCGACGAGCGTTCCTAGATCCCCCGTGCAACCTACTAAGCCTACTCACGGACCCAACCTACCGTAAAAAGCTTATCGCTTTCGGTAAACATACCGGACTTTACGAAGTTGTCTAAACCTAAAACACCTGTGCGAATGAGGTGGTCCCTCCACCTCACTACGCACAAAAACATCTACTCATCTTACGAAGATACGCATTAACTCTATACTCTCTCGTACGCGCTAATACGCGAATATGCCACAATTAAAATATGTACTGACTTCATCTTGACAAAGCTAATATTTTCGCGCACGAGGTTGTGTGGACTTACCTAAACCAACGACGGTCGCGCCCTACGGGGGAGCCTATTATGACTCACGTTGAGGCTCTGGTGGAAATGAGGCCCAAATCAATCAATCAAGAATCTCGAGGCTTTACAATATCTAGAAGCACAACATGTGCACTTCATATCCATCGGTCTCGCACACACACTGAACCAGACCTCAGACTCAATGGAGAAATGATCTCTTTCCTACCTTCAGTCCGATTTCTGGGACTAATATTCGACCGGAAGCTAACCTGGAAGTACCATGTGCAGCAGCTTAAGATAAACTGCTTACATCGATTGGTCATTCTTCGTATCGCATCGCAGTTCACCTGGGGTGCAGACAGAACAGCATCATTACGCCTTTACCGCGCTATCATCCGGTCCAAACTGGACTTTGGGAGCGTGGTCAATAGCTCCGCAAAACTAAATATTCTCAACCAGTTCACAATGCCGCCCTTCGCGCTTGTACTGAAGCTTTCCACTCCTCCCCTATTGTCAGCCTTCTGTGTGAAACTGGTGAGCCTAGCCTAGCCTTGCCCTGCGACGAGAACAAATTGACCTCTAATTCTATTGCCATGTTCTCACGCGCTCCACCTCCCTTACATTACCACTATCCGACGGCACCACCGCAATCTGGCTCCTTCCTCGAGCTTCTCAGCGCATTGCGCTCCTCACTGTTGAGCCTGGGCTACCACGTATCATTGTGGACCCTCTCCCGCGAGATGCTATTCCCATCTGGCGTATACCAGAAAATATGCTTTGCCCTCACTATTTTACTGGGCGAAAGGCAGATGTTGCACCCCAAAATCTTTGAGCTATGTTTATAGCTCATGCGGAGACTCATTACGCTGGTAGCTTGCATATCTTCACTGATTGATCAAAAAACGACGATGCTGTGGGCTGTACAGCGGTACTCCCCGTGTTCGTCGTCACGAATAGACTCCCGTCATCAGCGTCAGTTTTCACTGCTGAACTCACGTCCATTGCCGGCGCCCTCTTGGCGGCCGATACTCTTCCAGATGTCAATATCTCAGTCTTTAGTGATTCGCTCAGTGCGCTTCAAACCCTGGTGATCTTCACCAATTGCCACCCTGTCGTTTCATCAATCTTGCGCTGGCTTGTGCTATTGTCCTCCAGAAACAAGAGCGTTCGTTTTTGCTGGTTGGGTGCCAGAAGGACATTGACTCCAGTGCACTAGAAAGCCTGACACTGTAATCTAATCTCGTTTGTGCTGGGTTCCGGGCCACAGTGTTGTGGTGGGCAATGAGCCTGCGGACGAAGCGACGCGAAGAGCTGCAGCGGCGCCTGACCTTGCATAACAGCGTCCACTTCCATATAAAGACTTTTATCCGGCAATTATAAGAGCTGTGCGAAATAAATGGAACATGGAATGGTCTGATGTTTCTATGAGAAATAAATTGCGTACTGTTAAAGGCACACCCACACCCTGGGTCTCTTCAAGCAACCGATCTCGACGAACTGAGATAACTCTATGCCGATTGAGAATTGGGCATAGTAGACTAACCCTCAGACACCTAATGGAGGCGTCGCCACCCCCATACTGCACGGACTATTTAGTCCCTTTTACAAAAGCCCATGTTGTGGCAGAGTGCCCCACTTGGGCGGAATGTCGACCACATAGTTCCCCAGAAGCCGGTTCCTGGACCTTTGTAATACACTCCACCCAATGCTTACTGAGCTCCCTCAGAGGCAATTCAGAACGGACCCGCTTCTCAGCTACTTTCGAGAAACCAACCGCTTAACTGAAATCTGATCTGTTGTGAGTTGATCATACATAATCTTACTTACTGATAGACTCCTCCTTATCGGAGGACCACCGTTCTCTTTGCTCACATTGAATAGGACACATTTGTGACCGTTCCCTATTAACAGTAGTGACCTAAGCATACCGTGAGACGAAGCAATCCCGGAGATTGACGATGACTTGATGCAGCACTGGCTGCTGGTTTGACGTTTGGTGCCAGAAGGACATCGACGTCACTACGCTAGAAAGCCGTGACACTCTAATCCGCTTCGAATAAACCAATGGCCGACGGTGACACCCGTGATGCCTCGACCTTATTGGTTTTTATTTGCTTACGTCACTACCAACTTAGACGCCATTGAGTAGTTCAATCAACGAACAAAAGCTTTTTAGCAACAAGCCTAAAGACTAGAACTACGTTAAGGAATTCGCGTTACAACACAAAATTAAACCACATTTGCATTCTTCCATTGAAATCCTGACCTTATTCGTACCATCTGACCGTTTGCCATTTGTCTGTCCATCGTATCTATCTACTCCATCTGATGCAGATTGATTCTGCAACCGTCCGTCGCCACTTACCTCTGCTACACATCTACCTTCAGCTGCAGACTCCAAAAAATGACAGAAACTACGTTAAAGAATTCGCATTAAGTTACACAGCGGCTCGTCGTTCATTACCACAACAGTACTTTGATCTGAGTCTCTTGTGTGTGTTTGTAGGGCCTTTTCCGCAACTTCGGCCCGTCGTTGCTGCCCCTGGTCCGGCCCCACCTCGAGAAGCTGGCGGCCGACACCAACGAGGCCAGTCAGCGCTGCGCATCAGAGATCACGGCGGGTAGGACACTGCATGAGCCTTTAAACTCGCTCGGTGCCGGAAGGTAGGACTCTACCTGGCCCCTCAAACTCGCTCGGTGTCGAAAGGTAGGACTCTGCTTGGGCTTTTTAACTCGCTGTGTGCCAGAAGGTAGGACACTGCATGGGCCTTTTAACTCGCTTGATGCCGGAAGGTAGGACACAGCATGAGCCTTTTAACTCGCTAGGTGTCGGAAAATAGGACACTGCATGGGTCTTTTAACTCGCTCGGTGCCGGAAGGACATAGACTCCAGTGCACTAGAAAGCCATGGCACTAATCTAAACTCGCTGCTGTTATGCTTCCTATAATTTAGATGAGACGCATCATACTAGATTATCTCATCTAACCAAATCATTTGCGCTGTAATTTCATCAGAGAACATGGACGCCTTTCATAAAATGTGACGCATCATGAAAGCTATTGAACGGGGCATTTTTTATATTCAATAAAATACTTTTTTATTTCATGAACATTTTAGAATGGAAACTCACTGTCTTGTTTAGATTTAAGGTCCGAATGAGGGAATTTCTTTATGTGCTATGCTGTAACAAAACTACAGATCTTCTGCTATAGTTTTGTAGTATGTATTCAACAAGTTACACATTGTCAATCCTCAGAGTACTCGTCTTCATTGTATCGAGACGGACAAAAACTTATTGCAATACTAATGCTGATCTGACCTTATTTGCTCGAAAGGGATTGATTATCGCGCTTGAAATCCCGGTCACGGTAATCCACTCATCATCATGAACCATTCGTTTATCATGTCTCCCAAGCACCTGATCCTCCTCCTCCCCAGGTTTGTCTCGAGCCAACAAGCACTGGCCATACAAGGACTGGCAGGAAGCCAATACTCTGGTGCTCGCCACCTTCACCACAGCTTTCACCAAGATGAGTGCTGAGGCTTCTGACAACTGGTACAGGGCACTAACAAGGTAAACCTCAGGTACCACAAAAATTACCGTAAACGCAAACCGGTCTAGATTTTTGTCGGTGGACGCTTTTTCCATTTTTTGCATGCAATTTCTTCAAACCGTCGCTTTACATTACTGTATTGGATGTCTGTAGCTTGTAGATCAAGTTTATTTTCCGTCACTATTCACTTCTCACCTGTTATGTTCTCAGTACGCGCGATGTCGCGTCCCTTCCCTCCTGTCACCCTTCACTATCTGTTCTATTCGTCCATATCCTGAATTTACATAACTTTTGCTTACCTTCTTTACATCAAATGTTTAGTTCTGGCGCACTAGAAAGCCTCGTTAATCAGACCATGTTTAGACCATTATCCCAATAGTCGTTCTGAGATTCCCTTCACTGAATGGATATCTCGTATCTACATGAAATCTCTCTTTCCTGTCACATCTTCATCTTCTCTTTCAAGAGGTGTTGGGGATCATTGCCCCCGACTCTTCAATGACGACTGCGAAACATTTGGGGTTTTGGAGCAGGGTCGGGTGAAAGTTGATCGTCCTAGCTGCCACCCTGGGAGTGCTGGAACCATTTGACCTCAGCACCATATGGGTTATTATATCTCCTGTGGCACTCGTATATGGATCATTGACTTTACATAGTAGTAAGTTTAATTCAAACATAATAAGGAAAAATAGTCTAGCTTGATGTAGTTTTGTTTGCTGGTTTGACATTCGGCGCCAGAAAAACGCAGTCTCCTGAAGATGAAATAGCCTCATCACTCTAATCTACTTTCACGAGTATTCAATTTGGGATGTATTAAGCTACACTGAGATTTATATAAAGTTGTTGAGTGGAATTTTTTTTGAATGGATGAGCTTTTGACACTCCCTGATTCGCTTTTCCACTTTTTCCGTCTCGTTGAAAACCGGGATGGTCGGATGGGGGGAGGGGGAACGAGTGAAAGCTGTCAGGCCGTGCTGCTAATACGGGTTTTGGATCTCACTCAGGACTCGCATAGTGTGGTGCGGGAACTAAGCCGGACCCTTTAATGCGCAATGGCTAAGTTTTGGTGTATGTACGCATGAGAAAATGGTAAGGTGCGTCTTGCCATCGGCCACCGCATTCGAGGGGATTCGGCCTTGCGTCAGTAACATAAAATATTTGGGGATTAAACGTCCTTGGAAATATTTTTTGTGTCGTGTGCTAGACGCGCAATGTTTAGGTACTGCAGATTTTATCATCCTGTTGATGTTAACCACTTATTGAGTGCAAGCATCCACACAATGTCTCGAGCCGACCAAGTTGTAATCTATAGCAGCATCGTGCAGAAATTTTTTTCTATGTGATGCCTAAACACTTGCAGAATGAGCATGGACCGTGACGCTAACCTGGTGGCCGATATTGTGGAGATGCTCCTGGATCTTCCTGACCTACCTACCAGCAGTTCCTTCACCTTGCAGTGGTGAGTCAAGTGTATGCTGGAGTGATCCACTTTAGTGCTCTTATCTATTTTTTCTGACTCTCGTCGAATACTGCTGATGTGTTGAGGTTTTCAGACTGTAAAGTTCCCCAATGCTTGAAGAAACCTCGATCAACGTGTTGTAGTCCATAAACCGGAAACTCGTACAGTCGCCATGATGTTTCAAACACAGATTACTTTGTTATGAAATCCGCTTTCTTTGAACCTTACAGATATTTAACTTCGTGATTTGTTGAACTGATTTTTCCAATGGAATTTTGGCGTTCTTTGTGTAGCTACCTAGTAATGCTGGTTGATAACGTCTACGACTCATGACATTCAAAGCATGATCGCTATCTTATATGCTTCAATAATAAGTTCCTAGTCAGATACCCTCTTTCATCAGTGTACATTAAGCAATAGAAAGTTGCTCATATCAGCGTCACTTCGGCGGTATGAAGAGATACCATTTTCTCGTCTTCTGTCCTCCAGTCGCTTGCTCCTCTGCTCGACGCTTCTCGGCCAGCAGGAGTGGCGCATCATGAGCGTACTTCAGCGGCTGCTGGAGAGGCTTACACCGGCGCTGTCGCACCCTTACAAGAGCGTTAGAGACCGCATCAGCGCGTGAGTTAATGCAATAGTATAGAGCCATTTTGGGCCGGCTCTGTATGCAGTTTCTGAAGTGTACAAGTTTTCGTCGATGGTTGTTGATTGAGCTAAGGTGGTGTGGCTTAACTAGAACAGCGTACTTTATGCATGCTGACAATTAAACTCTAATTTAGGTTTTCAATAATGTTCCATGACAGCAAAGGCAATGACTGGTTCTAGGGCCGCACGATGTCATGGCCCGACAATGGAGAGTGAACACGAGTATTTCCTTTCGTCCCCCCTCTTCTTCACTCTTCAGCTTTGCGCAGAGACAGTATCGTAAACAAAGAGGCATGTCTGAGTCTGAAAACACTATCGCATACTGTTTTTCGCTTCTAGCTCCATAGTTTACACGTTTCCAGGGTATAGGAAGCCTCTGTTTTGCTGGTTAAAATAGAAGCCAGTTACCGCTCTAAGCCGAACATCGCTCCGAGACCGAATATCGTCTCGTAAAGGTTGAAGTTTTCAACTTTGAGACGTTGACAATCATCTCTTTTAAGAGAAATCGGTAACGCACCTCAGAGAGATACCTCCTAGAGGTATCTCAGGTTCACCAGTCTTCCCGCGGTGTACTCGTTTAACACAAAAAACTTCATTTATCCCTTTGTGAAAATCATTGTTGATAAGAATGATCCCTCCACCGTCCCCCCTCTCAGTTTGTGCTTACATTCTCTCCCATGGTGCACAAAGAGATGAGGCCCCCACTGACGCGGGGGTTTTGGATGTCTAATTATTAGAATCGAAACCAATTGGAACATTAAAAAAAAAAACTTGTTTAGTTAGGAGTTTACATTTTGGTTTAGCTTGTATATTCTTACAGATACAGACACTAAGCCGCATCCCCCAGAAAGGAGGGGTGGTCGACGGCAAGGCGAACCTCATACGCTCAAACTCAGACAAATTAGCCCTTTTGTGCTAAAGGGTCCGGCCGGTATCCCCGCAACATACACTCTGGGCCACGAGTACAATCCAAGGATCCATCGCCAGCAGCAGGGCCCGACAGTTTTCAGTGGTTAACCCCCGCCGAGTCATAATAGCCGCCGCCCTTACCCCCCCCCCCCCCCCCCCCCCCCCCCCCCCCCGACCATCCCGACAGCGGGATGCCAAGGGCGGGAAAGCACATCAGATCAGCGTCAAAATCAACCATTTTCCACTCACGCCTGTTCATTGTACGCTCTCTCGCCACCTCCACATTCATGTCTCTTCTTCCTAACGCCTGCTTCACACCTTGAGGCCTGTGACCACTCGCCTCCGCATTCATCACCATTTTCACCAATCTCCCTTCATCCATCCTCTCTATGTTCCCGCACCATCTCAGAACACGCGAATCCACTCTGCCCTCCAACTTCTTCACGATCCCTGTTCTGATTCAAACCACGTCGTTGGTGATCCGGTCTCACAGCGTTACTCCAGCCATGCTCCGCAAACATTTCATCTTGAAAACATTCAACCTTCTTCTTTCCTCTGCTCTCAGCTCCGTAAAGCACAGTTGGGACAGCAACACCCTCATATAGCCCTCTCTTTGCTTCCATCCCCAACGTCCTACAGCTCATTACTCTCTTTAGTGCACCCAACACTTTACACCCCTCCTTCACTCGCGCCTTCACTTCAGTTTCCACTAGTTCAGTTATCTCCACATGGGAGCCGAGATACTTAAAATACTAAACTTCCTCTAAGAGCTCTCCATTTAGGGTGACCCTGATAGTGCTCGAATCGACAGTCCTCGAGCTTCTCATTACTTTACTCTTACCCACGTTCACTCGAAGCTTCCTCTTCTCACACACTCTACCAAACTCAGACACCAGCCTACATAGCTTCTCCTCTGAATCCGCAACCAGGGCCGTATCATCAGCGAATAGCAACTGGCTCAACTGCCAATTCCGCCCATTCGCTTCCATCGGTTCCAAGCCACGACCCAGCACACTCGCGTCCAACTCCCTGACCACTCCATCCATATAGAGGTTGAACAGCCAGGGAGACGTCACGCAGCCTTGTCTCAGTCCCACTTTCTTTGTGAACCAATTACTGACCTCGCTTCCCACTCTGACACATGCTCGGCTGTCAGCATAGAAACTCTGCACCGCTTTCAACAGATGTCCGCCCACTCCATACAAACGCAACACCCTCCACAGCGCTTCCATGTCAATCATGTCGTATGCCTTCTCCAGATCCATGAAAGCCCAGAACACGCCCTTTCCCTTTGCAAGCTTCTTCTCACAGACCTGGGTCACTGCAAAAATCTGATCGGCGCACCCCCTATCACTCTTAAAACCACACTGTTTCTCTCCGATTGCTCAGTCCGAACAGTCTCAAATCCTTTTGATCAGCACTCTCCCGTGCAACTTACCAACAACACTTAACAGACTTATACCTCTCGAGTTGCATCATTCATATTTATCTCCTTTGCCCTTATACAGCGGAACAATGCAGGCACTGCGTCACTCAATTGGCACCACGCCTGCCACTAAACACAAGTTCAGTAACCTCACCAACCATTCGACAATCGTTACTCCACCCTTTTTCAGCACTCGGTCACGACGTCATCCAAACCAGGGGCTTTCCCTGCTTTCATCACCTCCACCGCCTCCTGCACCTCTTCCCTGGTAATGTCCGCCACAAGTATCTCTCCCAAAACTGCCATCTGAGCACCACCACCCACAGCACCAATATCAGCCTCTCTGTCATCCTCGACACACAAAATACTCGGCCCACCTCTTCCATCAACAACTGGCCGTTTTCATCTTTCACCACTTTCTCCTTCCCGGTCTCTCCCTTTCTCACCCTCTTCACCTCTTTCCAGAACATCTTATTGTTTTCCTAGAAAAAAATCTGGCACAACCGTCTGCAATAAATGCTTTCATTTATGCCTTGTAGCCGGGGCTTTAGAATCTTGCTACCGTATCCAACGCATGTCGTAGAAGGCGACTAAAAGGGCGCCCCGTAGCCGGGAGTAGAATCGTGTTACCGTAACCCCTGCATGTCGTAAACGGCGACTAAAAGGGGCGGAGCGAAGGGGCTAGGAACCCCGTTCTCTGTAAAACCTTTCCTCGAAGACGGCAAGACGAGCGGGGGGAGGAGAGGCACACGCCTCTCCGAACCCTTTTGTTGGGGTCGCTGAATGTGCGTGGCTGTAGTACGAACGATGTAAAGAGGCGGGAGATTGGTGAGATGTTTGTGAGGAAGAAGTTTGATGTGTTGGCGCCGAGTGAGACGAAGTTGAAGGTAAGGGCGAATGTGGGTTTGGTGTGGTGAGTGGAAGAAAGTCGGGCACGAGAAGGTGTGGTCTTGATATTGAGTGATCGGTTGGCTAGTAGCGCTACCGAATGGAAGGAGGTGTCCTCAAGATTGATGTGGGTGAAAGTCAAGTCCGGCGTAGAAAAATGGGCATTTGTGAGTGCTTACGGGCCTGGTAGCGAGAGGAGTGAAGAGGAGAGGGAGCAATTCTGGACTGACCTGAGTGAGTGTATTGACAGTTTTGGAGGTAATTTCAATGTAGTTGTACTGGGTGACCTTAATGCGAGAGTTGGAGAAGCAGAGGTGGAGAATTTGATGGGAAGGTATGGCGTTCCCGGTAGAAAGAACAGTGGAGTAAAACTGATATATCTGTGTATGGAACAGAAGTTGGTGGTCGGGAACAGTTTGTTCAAGAAGCGAGATATTCACAAGTACACATGGGTAAGGTTGGCTCATGGTGCAATGGTGGCGAGAGCTCTGATGGATTTTGTGCTGAGATCGAAGAGAGTGGTGGGGAGGCTGTTGGATGTGCGAGGGTTGAGGAGTGTCAGACCATCTGCTGGTTGAAGGTAGATTAAGAGTGGAGCAGAAGTGGAAGTGCAACAAACGAAGGGAAGGAGGAAGAAAGGTAGTGAAAGTGAGTGAACTGAATGTGAAAAGTAGAAACGAGGAGTTCCAGCAGGCGTTGAAAGAAGAATATGACAACGTGAGAGGACAGGACCTGAGGGATGTGGATTAGGAATAGGAGACGTTTAGAGATGCGTTGCTGAGATGTGCGAAGAAGGTGTGTGGTGCGCGCCGTGTAGGCGGGTGCTGAAGGGAAGGCTGCGAGTGGTGGAACGAGGAGGTCAAACTGGAGGTGGCACGGAAAAGAGGAGCGTTTGAGGAGTGGTTGCAGGTGAAGTCGGTGGTGGCTGATGAAAGCAACAAAGAGAGGAGAAACGAGGTGAAGCGGGTGGTGAGGAGAGCCAAAAGGGACGTTTATGGCAGGTGGGGCAGACAGTTGTGCCAGAATTTTGAGGAGAAGAAAAAGATGTTCTGGAAAAAGGTGAAGAGGGTGAGAAAGGGAGTGACCGGAAAGGAGGAAGTAGTGAAAGATGAAAACGGCCAGTCGTTGATGGAAAGTGGTGATGTACGGAAGAGGTGGGCCGAGTATTTTGATGAGTTGTTGAATGTCGAGGATGACAGAGAAGCTGACATTGTTGCTGTGGGTGGTGGTGCTCGGATGCCAGTTTTGGGAGAAAGACTTGTTGCAGACATTACAGGGAAGAAGTGCAGGAGGCGGTGGACGTGATGAAAGCAGGGAAAGCCCCTGTTTTGGATGGCGTTGCGACCGAGTGCCTGAAGAAGGGTGGAGTAACGATTGTCAAATGGTTGGTGAGGTTACTGAACTCGTGTTCTGTGGCAGGCGTGGTACTGATTGAGTGGCGCAGTGTCTGCATTATTCCGCCATATAAGGGCAAAGGAGATGAAAATGAATGCTGCAACTCGAGAGGTATCAGTCTGTTATGTGTGGTTGGTAAGTTGTACTTGAGAGTGCTAATCAATAGGAACAGAGACTCTACGGACTGCGCTATTGGAGAGGAACCGTGTGGCTTTAGGAGTGGTACAGGGTGTACAGATCAGATTTTCGCAGTGAGACAAATCAGTGAGAAATACCTTGCCGATGGAAAGGATGTGTTCTGCGCCTTCATGGATCTGAAGAAGGCATACGATCGGATTGACCAAGAAGCGCTCTGGAGGGTGTTGCGTTTGTATGGAGTGGGCAGACATCTGTTGAAAGCGGTGCAGAGTTTCTATGCTGACAGTTGAGTATGTCAGAGTGAGAAGCGAGTTGAGTGATTGGTTCACAGTGAAAGTGGGACTGAGATAAGGCTGCGTGATGTCTCCCTGGCTGTTCAACCTCTATATAGATGGAGTGGTCAGGGAGGTGAACGCGAGTGTGCTGGGTTGTGGCTTGGAACTGTTAGAAGCGAATGGGTGGAGTTGGCAGTTGAGCCAGTTGCTATTTGCTGATGGTACGGCCCTTGTTGCGGATTCAGAGAAAAAGCTATGTAGGCTAGTGTCTCTTACCCACGTCTGAGAACGTGGGTAAGAGTTAAGTAAGGAGATGCTCGAGGACTGTCGATGCGAGCAAAATTAGTGTCACCCTAAATGGAGAGCTCATGGAGGAAGTTCAGGGTTTTAAGTATCTGGGCTCTTATGTGGAGATGACTGAACTAGTGAAGGAGGGATGTAAAGTGTTTGGTGCACTAAAGAGTGTAATGAACTGTAGGACGTTGGGGATGGGAGCAAAGAGAGGGCTGTATGAGGGTGTTGTTGTCGTCCCAACTGTGCTCTACGGAGCGGAGGCTTGGAGGGTGAGAGCAGAGGAGAGAAGAAGGTTGAATGTTTTCGAGATGAAATGTCAGAAGAGCATGGCTGGAGTAACGCTGAGAATCCGGATCACCAACGACGTGGTTCAAATCAAAACAAGAATGAGGAAGAAGTTGGAATACAAAGTGGATTCGCGTGGGCTGAGATGGTTCGGGCACATGGAGAGGATGGATGAAGGAATATTGGTGAAAAGGGTGATGAATGCGGAGGCGAGTGGTCGCAGGCCTAGAGGTAGACCGAAGTTTGGGTGGATGGATGGTGTGAAGCAGGCGTTAGGAAGAAGAGACATGAATGTGGAGGTGGCGAGAGAGCGTCCAATGAACAGGCGTGAGTGGAGAATGTTTGATTTTGACGCTGCTCTGATGTGCTTTCCCGCCCTTGGCATCCCGTTGTCGGGATGGTCGTGGGTGGGGGGGCCCGGTCATTATGAAGCGGCGGGGGTAAACCAGTGTAAACCAGTGTAAACTGTCGGGCCCTGCTGCTGACGACGGATCCTCGGACTGCACTCGTTATCCAGAGTGTATGTTGAGGGGGTACCGGCCGGACCCTTCAGCACAAAAGGGCTAAGTTGTGTGAGTGTGAGCGTATGAGGGTGTGAGGTGCGCCTTGCCGCCGGCAACCCCCCTTTCTGGGGGATGCGGCCTAGTGTCTATCTGTATTTAAACCCTCGGTTGGAGAATATGAAATCAAATTCTCCAACCGAAGAACCAAGTGTTCATGAACAGTTTATGCACGCGACACACGTGAATAACTCATAACCACCTAATGAACGTAGACATGACACCAGACGCGCTAACATGCCCCTGTTGCACCTAGGTGGCAATCAGCGTGAAACACTAACTGATGGATTGCAACGCACAAAGCTTACTCAGTGACTTAACCCGCCGGAAAAAGCTTATCGCTTCGGAAAACATACCGGACTATTCGAAGCAGTGTAAGTCCTAAACATCTGTACAAGCGAGGTGGTCTCTCCAGTCCACAACGCGCAGAGACAACAATACGTTTACGTAGATACGCGGTAACTCTTTCCGTTCCTGTACGCACCTGCGTGCGTATATAGTACAATCGAAACGTGTATCTAATTTAACAAGGTAAATCTTAACGCACACGAGGGGGCTCGAACGTACCAGAATCAATGATGGTCTTGCCCTACTGGGGAGCCTACCATGAATCACGTTGAGGCTCCAGTGGAAATGTGACTAAAATTAAATCAAAATTCAAAATGAACGAAGGTAAACCTTTTTTCTTGTATATGCAAACAAATAGTTGTGCAATCGTATTTATCTTCGCAATCAGTGGCAACCTTCCTTCTGCTACAATTTTCAATGAACATGTTACAGTTTAAATTATGCAAATACTTCACTGAAATTTCAAATTTCTTGATGATAGTTTTATTGCTTTCTTACCCATGTATTCCTCTTCTCTTTCCCCAGCCTTCTTTTCTGCGTGTTCAGCCAAGGCACCGGACTGTTCTACGACGGTCCGTGTGGAGTGAAGATGGACAACAGTAAGTGTCCAGACTTGGACAAGTTTGTGGAGTACGTGTTGGGCGAACTAGGGAGCCTGCAAGAGTACAGCGGCGGCAACAGCAGCGACGGTGGCTCAACCAAGGCCCTACTGGCGGCCGCTGCTTCCTGCCCTCCTTCGGTGTCCCGACACAGCGCCGTGGCTGCCCACCACCACCACCACCTAGTTCCGGGGGTGGAAGCTATGGTGGCGGCACACGAGGTGACGCAAGATAAAAGAGGGCACAAGAATACAGCAGAAGACGATGGCGGTGATGACGGGGGAGACGGCAGCGACCACAGACGGCACCTGACGACGTCACTGGAGGAGGTGGTCACGGTGCGCGACGACGACGATGACAACAACAACACCGACGACCAGATCATTGAGGATAGCTCGAAGGAGTCTGTAGTGTACTCGTCAGAAGCTTCCTCTACCACTGCAGGCTGTGCCTCGGGTGTGGCTCCTGCCGGTGAGGGCGACAGAGGAGCGGAGGTGGCGAGGGGAGGAGACGATGCCCCGCTTCCCAGCCCATCCTTCGACTGCGTGGCAGGGGAAACCGATGAGAGGAAGAACGCCTTCAGAATAATAAACACCATGTGTAGCTTTATAGAAATAATTTGTTCAAGAAATCACTGCTCGACGCCCCCGCCGCTGTACAAGATGCTGGGAGCTCTGTGTCAGTTGGAAAGCGTCGACAGCGAACAGGAAGTGTGCAGCAACTGCGTATCTGCTCTGTGTGTCATTGGGCGAACACTCGTAAGGCAAGAAGACATTCTGCCGCTGTTGCAAAGAATACAGGACATCTCTGAATACAGGTGGTGGCGCGCCAGAAGTGCTGCCCTTGGCGTGCTGCAGATGGTGGTGTTCCACAATGCCTTAAATATGATGGCGTGTGCCGGCGCCTCGGAGCTCATCCTGCGCATGGTACTCGACAGACTGACAGACGAACGAGTGGAGGTGCGCAACATGGCAGCCCAGGTGCTTGCCAGTCTACTGCACATCGCTTTCGTGAAACAAAAGGACGAGATCAGAAACACCTTTACCTCGACCCTGCGCAAGAAGCTGCGCGGGTCGTGGTCGTCCAGCCCCAGCGAGGGGTGGTCCAGCGAACGCCTGGTGGCCGTGCACGGCGCCGTGCTCGGGCTGACAGCGTTCGTGGAAAGCGCCCCCTACACAGTGCCTCCCTTCCTACCCGAGGTCCTGTGTTTGCTGGCCAACTACATAAATCTGCCTCAGCCTATTGCCGGCAGCATCCGCGACAGTCTGAGCAACTTCCGTCGCACCCATCACGACAATTGGCAGGAGCACAAACAGCACTTTACCATCGACCAGCTGGACACGCTCAACGAACTGCTCCTGTCGCCTTCCTACTACGCATGAGTCACGCCTTGGTTTGTTGAACCCAGCGAGCGCTACTACTGGAGGTACCGATTGCCATGCGGCACTGTATCAGCTCTAGGTTGGTGTGCCGGGCACAGCCAGCGCCTGCCGGAGTGGCTGATGATAACCCTGCTGCACCGTCTCAGTCTCGATGCTCGGTCGGGGTACTTGAAGTTGTACTGGTCTTGAACCGTTCTCCTATTACTGTGTACGTGGCAGGGGCCACCGCTGTGTTTGCTGCATTAGGCGGATCTTTTTGCGGTCACTTGCACGGTTCAACAAATGTAACTGGACGAAACATTCTGACTGACCCATGACAGAATGAGGTCAAATGATGTTTTTTTAAACTTTTACTTACCTTTGTTGCCACTAGGATATCAATTCAAAACTTTTGCATTGGCGTAGTAGTGTATTAAGATTGTTTGTGTGTAAAAATCTGTTGTGGGAAGCTCTTGACTTCGCAGAATCATCTCTGAGTAGGTAATGAGCGTTTTCTCTACTCATGTTATTTTTTTGTCATGCAACTCAATTAGCTACTGTTAATGCAAAGAAGCTTATCCGTGTATTCTCCGGAAGAAAAGTATCTATTCATAGATTATGATTGTGTATCATATCGCCATTCATGTGCGTTTAATCGAGGGTGTCAGCTCTCTGGAGTGTAGTTGTCAAGAGAAACTAATGTGCTTTACTTCTAGGTAATCTGGACTTGGAAATGAATGAAGATGTGACGAGCTGCCGAGCTTAACAAATTCAAAATTAATCTTATTTGTCCCACTCGTCGTTTTATTGTTGTTCTCCGTAACTGACAGCTTTGCGCAGAGGCAGTATCGTAACCAATGAGTAACAAGTGAGTTCGAAAACACCATCGCATACTGTTCTTCGCGTCTAAGCTTCAAAGTTTTCAGGGTATAGAAGCTTTTTGTTTTTTGTTGTTGTTGTATCAAAATAAGAGCCGGTCACCGCCCCCAGCCGAATATCGTATCGTAAAAGTTGAAGTTTTCAACCTAATATGAGAGATCGACTATCATCTCTTAAGAGCAATAAGGCACCTGAGAGGGATACCCCCTCTGGGTATCCCTGGCTCACCCGCCTTCCCACTAAATTTTATTTGTCCCTTTCTGCAAAATGCTAAGGTGTATGAGAGTGTGAGGTGTGCCTTGCCGTCGGCCACCCCCTTGCTGGGGGATTTTGGCCTAGTGTCTCTATCTGTAACTTTGTGTAAACATATTTTGATTCAAAAGATGCCTCCACCGTCCCTCTCAGTTTGTAGCTACACCCCCCCCCCATCCCCCCTCGGTGCTCATAGAGGTGAGCCCCACTGACACCGGGGTTTGTGAATTTAGAATCGAAACTAATTGAAATTGAAAACAACAAAAAATTGCTTCAAAAAAGTTTATGAAAACAAAAATCTTTACAAAAAAAAATACATTCAAGATTAATTTTAAAAGTAAATTTGATTGTATATACAACAGAAATGAATGTAAAGAAGGCCCACCTTCATTACCCAGAACCCCGAGTAGAAGACGGAGATCAAACACTCGGCGAGACCATGTCCTATCGGAGAGGGGCTGACAGCCCCTCCAGAGCGTCGCACTCAACCCAGTCACCGAGAAAAAACGATGAACCCATCAGAAGTTCCTAGCCGACAGGAAACCTGACTCAGGTCGTAGTCGACGACACTGAGTCAGGCAAGATAAGCAAAATGATGGGCCTTCCCGAGCTGGAGACTGAGGACTGCTCGGCGCCCTCCAGTGAAATCGGTGAACGCCTCACTAAACTCGAGAACCTTTGTTCAACAATGAATACCCGACTGGATGAGCTGATGAAGAGGATAGAGGCCAGGGAACTCGTAACCTGTTCGTGTGCTTCCGCCTCTGACCTCTCTGATAACATTGCTCTCCTCCCAGCCAAAACTCGTAACGCCCGAACATCAAAAAACTTGAAGAGGAGACAATACACTCTATTTGATGACCACAACCTATTCAACAATAGCCCTGAATTCGCCAAACACTTGAAAATGACATTCGATGTCAAAGACAGACCGGATATTTGCCCATAAAAACTACGAGAAGAACTGGGCTCCATGACTGGCCGTCCAATTCTCAACATCACCGCAAGCGGTGACGATAGCTCTCCAAAAACAAAATGCAAAAAGCCTTTGCATAATCATACCACACCCCAATTTTTTCTAGGAGTTCAGGCCTGATTTATATCGAGGGTCTCCCGAGTGATGAAACCGACGAGTTCATCACCGGACTCTTCCAATACGAGGAATGTATAGTTGAAGCGAAAATCACACCAAAAAAAACACCACCGCGGCCTTTCTGCTTAAATTCAATTGCCCCACCTCATCTAACCTAACTGCATAGATATACCTTTCTATGACGCCAAAACTAAGGTTACACCCTTCGAAAGACGTCCGATGCGATGCTATAAATGCCAGAAATACAAACACACAAGCAGAGATTGTCACGGTAAGCAAAGATGCTCACAAGACGACCACGATAAATGGGCCGATCCCTTGTTGTGCCCATCCGAAGAATCTCACTGCAAAGTGAACGTCCACCCTACGGGACACGAAGACTGCCTCCAGGACAAGACTGAGAGTGAGATCTTGCAATACCAAACTGAGCACTAAGTCGGGCGACAAGAGGCTGCGGCCGCACGGGAGAGAAGATCAGCATCATTTCCTACCCACTTCTTCATGACGCTGGTAGATAGCTGTGCGAACAGAGTTGCTCCCTCATAAACCGACAGGGAAGAAGTATCTGGCCCACGTCGTAAATATCGAGCAAAGCAACGCAATACGAAGGATTAATAAAATAGACAAATACAAAGTAACTGCCGAAATACATCCGTTCTTCAACGTTACATTGGGGTGGATGGATGCTTATTCATTTTATAGATCATTAACACTTTATTTTAGTATTTTATTATTTCTTCTTGCTTGGGCTCTATTATTTTTCTCTGCCCTTTTTTCATGGTGATGAATTTTAAATTTGTTATCATTATTATTATATGTAACGAGGTTGGTTGAGAGAAGGTGACCCAGGGAGAGGAGGTACTCGTGGGATCCGCGGGACTCGAGGACCCGGGGTTTCGGGAGCCCGGGGGACTTGGGAGACCGGGTGGATTTGGGGTGGTCCACTTGGATCTGTCTGGGGCCCTTTGGGACTCCCTTGAGACCCTTTGGG